>CAUYON010039730.1:0-15045 GCA_963573935.1 Arctocebus calabarensis | reverse complement strand
ACAGTCTTATGCCACCATGCCTGGCAAATTTTTCTATTTTTAGTAGAAAAATCTATTGATTTTTCTTTACGGAAAATTAATTTTTAAAAAGCTTATGAACAGAAAACAACAATCATATTGCCCTCTATGGAAAAAAATCATGTGAGATCAAAGAATCAGATAACATTTAAGTTAAAGTAAAAAAAAAAAAAAAAAAAAAGACATAACCTAACAGACAAGATTAGCATTTAAGACTATTATGGGGCTAGGTACAGTGGTTCACACTTGTAATCCCAGCATTTTGGAAGGCCAACGCAGGAGGATCACTTGAAGCCAGCCTGGGTAACATAGCAAGACTCATCTCTACAAAAACATTTAAAACTTAGCTGGATGTGGTGGTACAGCCTGTAGTCCTAGCTACTCGGGAGACAGGCAGGAGGCTCACTTGAGCCCAACAATTCAAGGATATAAGTGAGTAGGATCATGCCACTGCTGTGTGTAGGAGGCGACCTGTCTCTTTAAAAAAAAAAAAAATTATTTCTCATTGTTAATCAAATTTATCTAAGGAATCATACAACTCTGAGCCATTAAACACACTTTTGAAACTGCTAGCTTCTTAGAACAATGTGGACCCTTTGTTGTAAGCTTGATGGAGAGGAAGTTCCTCAGGAATCCAAGATTCTACTAGTTATAGGCAGATTGTGAAAGGAGTGAGGAAATGAACAGAGAAAGGACAGTAGCGAGAGTCATCAGTTTTCCCTGAGATAAAATGGCCTAGGATAAGTTTTAAAGTGAGTCATAAAATAATTCACTAATGGAAACAAAAACTTGACTAGTAACTGAATGCAAAATAAAATATACTTGAACTATTCGATATGTGGACAATGTAATAATGTTGCAAACCTTTATTTCATTCACAAACCTGACACGTTTGTATGTATTCGTTATTCATTAGAAATTCCTTCTTTCTAGTCATTAAAAAACAAAAAATATTTTGTAGAATCTTATTATACGTGGTAAAATGATGGAGATTTAAACTGAATGTCAAGAAAATCTCTTGTACTAGAAGTGAGATTAGAGACTCATGCCATCGCTTCCCCCCACTTACTGCCACACCCTACTCCAAGTCTCTAAGCAGGAGCAGGGCTTTAAGCAAGGGAAGCAAATGACAGGATAAAAGGCCTGGTGGACACGGGGAGGCAGCGACAGGCCTCTCCTCCTCCAACTAAGATTATCTTAACCACTGCGGTTTACATGGCTATTGATGCCAATGCATTTCTCACAGTAACCCTGGTGCTGTTAGAAGTCGGTGGGAAATAAAGATTTAATTTAAGTCTGATCCATCTATGCCCCAGAAGAAAATATCCTGGGTATAGCTCACAGGAGTTGGGAATTCGGAGGCTATTCTGAGGAGCAGACAAAATGGTGAGCATGGCACTAGTCCTTTCCACTTGCCAGTGGCAGCCACACAGGCCAGACCATGGTCTTTGCTGGTCTCAGCCAAAAGAAAAAAACAAGCACCCACAGACCAAGGGCAGAAAGAAATAAAATCTTGAGTGGTTGTGGAAAAGGAAAGTAAGTTCCTAGGGCCATATATACCTGCCACTCACTTGGAAGACAAAAGTTCACAATCAGATCTAAACTGTTAGTCTGTTTCTTTCTTTATTTTTCCCTGTTTGATACTCTGAGATAAACACTCAAATAATAAAGGCTTCAGTCTAAGTTTCAGAGCATGCAGGCTGGACATGGTGGCTCATGCCTGTAATCCTAGCATTTTTAGGAGGCCAAGGTGGGAGAATTGCTTGAGCCCAGGAGTTCAAGATCAGCCTGAGTAATAGTGAGATCCTGTCTCTACAAAAAATTAAAATAAAATAAAATAATTAGCTGGGCCTGGTGGAGTCCCAGCCACACAGGAGGCTGAGGAAGGAGGATTGCTTGAGCTCTGATAACATCTTTGTGCTCCAGCCCAAGCAACTGAGTGAGGACTTGTTTTTTTAACAAATAAATAATAAGCAAGTAAATAAATTCATTAGCCAGTTGGCTCACACCTATAATCCTAGCACGCTGGGAGACTGAGGTGAGTGGATTGCTTGAGTTCAGGAGTTCCCGTCCAGCCTGAGCAAAAAAGAAACCCCGTCTCTACTAAAAATAGAAAAGTTAATTTTCCAACTATGGCATAAAGACCTTATTTTCCCAAATCATTTGGCTGTAACACTATATTACATATTACTATATTACATATAATACTATATTTGTCTATATTACCCTGTCTGTAACACTTTAAGGATGTTCTCATGCTTAACCTCAGCAAACCCATTAAAATCAGGAAATTAACATTGGTAAGTTACTAACATTAAATCTTTAGCTCTCATTAAAGTTTATAGACATTCTATTTGCCTCTTTTTTTTTTTTTAAAGATATTTCCATCTATCTGTTGAAATTCTTCATCTGATTATGCACGTGGGCACCTTTCCACTAGATCCTTTAATTTATTAAGCATAGTTACTTTATAGTTTCACATCTGATAGTTTTATCATTTGTGTCTGGTTCTGGTGATTGCTTTATCTCTTGAAAATGGATTTTTATTTTCATTTCAAATTAATATGGGGGTATGTATGATTAGGTTTCATAGTTTGCTCTTGTATGATTAAAGTTTGGGTTGTAGCTGTGCTCTTCACCCAGGAGGTGTACAATATACCTACATGCAGAATACGCATTTGGTGGGAATTTACCCAACTCCTTCATCCCTTCCTCACTTGAATTTAACTGAGTTTTTCTCTCACATGAGCTCGTAGTTGTTAATCTACTTGTTCTAATTCAGTACTGAGTACTTGTGATGCTTGTTTTTCCATTCTTGTAATGCTTGATTGCATTATCTTTTGACAATAGATTTTTTTTTTTTTTTTTGGCCTGCTGTTTTGTGTGTCTCATAATGTTTTATTGAATTCTGGGCATTGCTTGTTAAAGAAAAACAGTAGTGTTTAAGGTAAATACTATTTATAACTGAAAATTGGCCTTCCTGTGTGTCAGAGCATTAGCGGTCAGCTGGGGGTTGATTCATGTATTGAGTAGTAGAAGTGGGTTTGGGTTTTATGGCTGCCATGGTTACCTTTAGTTCAGCACAGACTTCAAACTCCTCCTGTTATCTTGTGCACAATATGGACCTGGAGTCCAGAGCAGGTTTTTCTTGGGGTTTCTGCTCCACCCTCGGTCCTGCATTACTTTGCCATAGGAGGGATCTCCTTTCCTGCCCCTGCCCCTACCCAACCCCAACCCGAGGAAAGGTCACCTTTGCTTAGAACTGCACAGGAAGATGCAGTGGGGCCCAGGGTTGGGGGGAGCACTTTTCAGTCAGTGTTCCTGGTTTAGCTAAGGTCTTATCAGACTGTGTTCGTGGGGTCCAGGGGTGAGGCTTTTCAGCATTACTTTTCCTCTTTGTGGCAGGCAAACTTTGCCTTGTATAGTGGGAGTCTTGGGCCAGGCCCCACCTGCACGGTGCTCAGACTGTGGTACCCTGCACCAGGGCCCTGATCACACGCAGCCTGCTGTGCTCTGGCTCCCCTTGAAGAATGTAGGACTCATTTGTTCAAGAAAGAGAAAGGGGAAGGGAACCCGAAAGACTGTGCATTTTTGTAAGAAAAGATTGAGCTTCTGAGTTACTGGCCCTCTTTTACTATAAATAACTAATAAATATATTTTAAATATCTGCATTTTGTTTTTTGAACAGGCTATGAAGTTCATGGAATGGAAAAAATACCAGAAGAAGGACCAGCACTTATAATTTTTTATCACGGAGCTATTCCCATTGATTTTTACTACTTCATGGCTAAAATTTTTATTCACAAAGGCAGAACTTGCCGAGTAGTAGCTGATCACTTTGTCTTTAAAATTCCAGGTAAGCTATTACTGGAGATCATGATATAAAGATGTTTAATTGACACAACTACATTATATGGTAGTCTGCCTTGAGCTCTTTAGTATTGTTTTTGCTTTTTTAGGGTGTAGTAAGTGCATACTTAGAACTCTAATTTGGGAATATTTTAATTATCCCATTTAATAAAAATGGAAACATTATGGCAAAATGTTATCTAATTTAGTTCTTTTATTAGTATTTAGTCATTATTTTTGTAAGTTACACTCTTAAATGTAAATAATATTTTACAAACAAATTGCAATTTTTGCCAAATTATATATTGGTATAGCAGGTAGTTGAGTTTTCATATGATGAATTTTTCTATGAGATATTGATTTTTGGAGTTTTGTATTTGTTATAATTAGAGTTTGATAACTGTCACTTTGATAGCAAATCCAAATTAGTAAAAAGAAATTAGGATATATTTTGTCTTCATGTGATGACACAATATTGTTAGTACCCTGAAGAGTACATGTATAATTATGTCTAAGACTTGCCCAATAGACTTAACACCTCTCATATTTAAGACTATATTCTTTTTAATCTGTTCATAAAAGTTTTATTATCTTTTTAAAAAGATTAACTGACTGATTTCAAACATGATAGAGTTTTATAAAAATCATCCTTTTTGGGGGGGGAGGGACAGAGTCTCAAGCCGTCACCCTGGGTAGAGTGCTATGGTGTCATAGCTCACATCAGCCTCAAACTCTTGGGGTCAAGTGATCCTCTTGCTTCACTTTTTCTGTTTTTAGTAGAAATGGGATCTCGCTTTTTGCTCTGGCTGGTCTCAAACTCATGATCTCAAGCAATCCACCCGTTTCTGTCTCCCAGAGTGCTGGGATTACAGGTGTGAGTCACCGCACCCAGCCTACAAAAATCATTCTTAAATGAACCCACCGAAATTAAATTTTATTTTATTTTGCCACTAAATCACCAGAAAGAAACCAAGAAAGTTGATAGTGGTAATAAAAAGCCAACCCATCTGCCAGACAAACATAAACCAAATGAATTACGTCATGATCTACTTTGGTGCCTTCCATAAACATAATTAATACTTTGGTTATCATGTGTTACTATAAAACCTTTTGTACTTTATGTATAAACTAAATTGGCTCTAAGCTCTCCCTTTGAAAATTAACACTGTCACTGTATATAAGATTTGGAAACTAGAGAACCAAAGAACATCATTATAACCTTACCATTCTAACGTAATTATTTAAATTTATTGACTTCTTTTTAAATTTTCATATTTTCACATATTCAAAGCATTTGTGTTCTCTGTTTTAAGATTCAATATTAATATTAGCATTTTACATTAATTTGCATGGCTTATAAGGAAATGTTTAGGGTATGACTAAAATATTTACTTTGCCAGGTGCAGTGGCTCACGCCGATAATCTTAGCACTCTGGGAGGCCGAGGCATGTGGATTGCCTGAGCTCAGGAGTTCAAGACCAGCTTGAGCAAGGGTGAGACCTTGTCTCTAATAAAACAGAAAAACTAACTGGGCATTGTGCTGGGCACCTGTAGTTCCAGATACTTAGAAGGCTGAGGCAAGAGTATGACTTGAGCCCAAGAGTTGGAGGTTGCTGTGAGCTATGATGCAACGGCACTCTACCCAGGGTGACAAAGTGAGACTCTGTTTCAAAACAAACAAACAAATAAATAAATAAAATATTTACTTAACTGTAATAATTTTCTCTATGGACCATTACATTGTTTCCTTTTCTTCCTTTATTATAAGTAATAAAATGTGATTATTTTTAGTATTTGACTTTTAAAAAAATTTCCCTCTGTATAATCTTTTAAATATTTTTATATTAATTACCTTAAGTCTTTCATTGCTCTCTCAAGGTATAAAATCATTGCTATTCTTAGGAATAAAACCTCTTCAAGAGGTTTTATATTTAGTCTTATAATTCATGAAACTTCTGTTCATTCATTCATTATGAGAATCCTTCTAGTTTAATCAGTGTGCTTTTAATATAATATAGGCTAAAAATTATTTTAATCTTTTAATATGTTTTTTTATTTTTTTTACTGTTTGGGATTCATTGAGGGTACAAAGAATTAGGTTATACTAATTGTATCTGTTAGATAAAGTCCCTCTTATAATTGTGTCCGGCCTCCAAATGGTGCTCCATACACCATGGCCCACTTGCTTCATCCTCCCCTCTCCCCACTTACTCATTCTCTACCCACCCCTGTATGAGCTCATCTACTGCCTTCATATTAGAATTGAGAACATTGAGTTCTTGCTTCTCCATTCTTATGATGCTTTACTAAGAAGAATGTGCTCCCCCTCCATCCAGGTCAATACAAAAGATGTAAAGTCTCCATCTTTTTTTTTTTTTTAGGTCTCCATCTTTTTTAGTGGCTGAATGGTATACATATACCATAGCTTGTTAATCCATTCCAGGGTTGGTGGGTGTTTAGTCTTTTTTCCACATTTTGGGGATTGTAAATTAAGCTGTGATAAACAGTCTAGTACAAACGTCCTGATGATTAAAGGAATTTTTTTCTTCTGGGTAGATGCCTAGTAATGGGATTGCAGGAGCAAATGGAAGGTCTAATTTGAGTTCTTTGAGGATTCACCATACTTCCTTCCAAAAAGGTTGTATTAGATTACAATCTCACCAGCAGTGTAAAAGTGTTCGCTTCTCTCCACATCCACGCCAGCATCTGCAGCTTTGAGACTTTGTGATGTGGGCCACTCTCGCTGGGGTTAGCTGATAATCCGAGGGTAGTTTTGATTTGCATTTCTCTGATGATTAGGGATGATAAGCATTTTTTCATATGTTTGTTAGCCATTCATCTGTCTTCTTCATTTTATTTTTATTTTTTAGTTTTTTGAGACAGAGCCTCAAGCTGTCACCCTGGATAGAGTGCTGTGGCATCACAGCTTACAGCAACCTCCAATTCCTGGGCTCAAGCGAGTCTCCTGCCTCCGCCTCCCAGGTAGCTGGGACTACAGGTGCCCGCCACAACGCCTGGCCATTTTTTGGTTGCAGCTGTCATTGTTGTTTGGTGGGCCCAGGCTGGATTCGAACCCACCAGGTCAGGTGTACGTGGCTGGCGCCTTAGCTGGTTGAGCCACAGGTGCTGAGCCTCATCTGTCTTCTTTAAAGAAAGTTCTGTTTATCTCTCTTCCCATTGATATATGGCAGTGGTTCTCAAACTTGCTAATGCCACAAACCTTTAATACAGTTCCTGTGGGTCACGAACCACAGGTTGGGAACTGCTGATATATGGGATTGTTGGAGTTTTTTTGGTTAATTTGTGTTCTCTATAGATCCTAGATATCAAGTTTTTCTCCGATTCATAATATGCAAATATCTTTTCCCATTCTGAAGGTTGTCTGTTTGCTTTGGTTGTTGTTTCTTTAGCTGTACAGAAGCCTTTCAGTTTAAGTAAGTTCCATTTGTTTATTTTTGTTATTGCAATTGCCATGGAAGTCCTCATAAAATCTTTCCCTAGGTGGATATCTTTAAGTGTTTTCCCCGCATTTCCTTCGAGGATTTTTTTGTTTCATGCCTTGGATTTAAATCTTTAATCCATGTTGAATCAATTTTTTTAAATGGTGAAAGGTGCAAGTGCAGTTTGAGTCTTTTACATGTGGTTGTCCAGTTCTCCCAGCACCATTTATTGAATAGGGATTCTGTTCCCCTCTGTATGTTCTTGTCTGGTTTATCAACGATCAGGTGGCTGTAAGAGGTTAGTTTCATCTCATGGTTTTCTATTTGGTTCCAAATATCACTTTCTCTATTTTTGTGCCATTACCATACTGTTTTGATCACTATGGCTTCGTAGTATAGCTGAAAATCTGGTAGGGTCTGGCTTTGTTTTTATTACTAAGAATTGCCTTGGCGATATAGAGCTTGTTCTGGTTCCATGCAAAATGAAGAATTAATTTTTCCAATTCTTGACAGTATGGTGTTGGTATTTTAATGGGAATTACATTGAATTTGTAAATTGCTATGGCTAGTATAGACATTTTTACGATGTTGATTCTTCCCAGTCATGAGCATAATATGCTGTTCAATTTGTTAATATCTTCTGCTGTTTTTTTCCTTAAGATTTCATAATTTTCTTTGTAGAGGTCCTTTACCTCTTTTGTTATGTATATTCCTAGATATTTCTTTCTTTCTTTTTTTTTTTTTTAAGCTACTGTGAAGGGGCTTGTGTCCTTGATTAGCTTTTCATCTTGGCTGTTATTGGAATATACACAGGCTACTGATTTGTGGACATTGATTTTCTATCCTGACATTACTATATTTTTTGATCATTTCCAGGAGTCTTGTGTTTGAGTCTTTGGGGTTCTCTAAGTATAAGATCATATCGTCAGCAAAGAAGGAGCATTTGACTTCCTCTGCCCCTATTTGGATGCCCTTTATTTCCTTCTCTTGCCTGATTGTGTTGGCTAGAACTTCCAGCACTATGTTGAATAATAGTGGTGATAAAGGACAGCCTTGTCTGATTTCAGTTCTAAGTGGAAAAGCTTTCACTTTTACTCCATTCAGTGTAATATTAGCTGTGGGTTTGTTGTAGATGATTTGATCAGATTAAGAACTGTGCCACCTATGCCTAAATTCTTAGGTATTCTAATTAAGAAAAGGATGCTGAATTTTATCAAATACTTTTCCTGCATCTATTGAGAGGATCATATGGTCTTTGTTTTTGTTTCTGTTGATATGGTGAATTACGTTTATGGACTTGTGTGTGTTAAACTAGGCTTGCATCCATGGGATGAAACGTACTTGATTGTGATGAATGATTTTTTTAATGTATAGCTGTAATTTCTTGGCTAGGATTTTGTTGAGAATTTTTGCATCTATATTCATTAATGAAATTAGTCTGAAATTCTCCTTTTTAGTTGGGTCTCTTCCTGGTTTTGGTATCAGGGTGATGTTTGTTTCATAGACCGTATTGGGGAAGATTCTTTCCTTCTCAACTTTTTTTTTTTCTTTTTCAGTTTTTGGCCAGGGCTGGGTTTGAACCCGTCACCTCTGGCATATGGGGCTGGCGCCCTATGCCTTTGAGCCACAGGCACTGCCCAGGGGCTGAAAGTTTTTGTTGGAGTTGAATTCCACCTTTATTGCCTATGGTCTGAGAGGATAAAAGGTATAATTTCTATTATTTTAATTTGGTGAAGTTTGTTTTATATCCTAGGATGTAGTAGATTTTGGAGTATGTACCATGGGTTGACAAGGAAAATGTATGTTTCTTAGCTTTGGGTTGGTGTGTTCTGTATATGTCTATTAATGCCATTTGTTCTAGGGCAGCGCTTCTCAACCTGTGGGTCGTGTCCCTTTTGGGGGTCAAATGACCCTTTCACAGGGGTCACCTAAGACCATTAGAAAACATAGCAAAATTACAGTTATGAAGAAGCAACGAAAATAATTTTACAGTTCCACAACGTGAGGAACTATACTTTTTTTTTTTAGAGACAGAGTCTCACTTTGTTGCCCTTAGTATAGTGCTGTGGCATTACAGCTCACAGCAATCTCCAATTCCTGAGCTTAGCTGATTCTCTTGCCTCAATCTCTCAAGTAGTTGGGACCACAGGCACCCACCACAACGCCTGGCTATTTTTTGTTACAGTTTGGCTGGGGCCAGGTTTGAACCCGACACCAATGGTATATGGAGCTGGCGCTCTATTCACTGAGCCACAGTTGCTGCCCATGAGGAACTATATTAAACCGTCACAGCATTAGGAAGGTTGAAAACCACTGTTCTAGGATCACGTTTAAGTCCTTTGTATCTTTGTTTAGTTTCTGTTTAAAGGATCTGTTCAGTTCTGTTAGAGGGATGTCAAAGTCTCTGACTATTATGGTGTTGTGGAATATCATATTGCTCAGACCCATTAAGGTCTTTCATAAATTTGGGAGCATTTAAGTTTGGTGCATAAATATTTAAAATTGAAATGTCTTCTTGTTGTATTGTTCCTTTAACCAGTATCAAGTGTCCATCTTTGTCTTTCTTAATTTTAGTTGCTTTAAATCACTTGTATCTGAAAATAAGATTGTAACCCCTCCTTTCTTCTGATTTCCATTTGCTTGAAATACTGCTTTCCATCCTTGAACCCTGAGGCTTGATTTGTCTTCCAAGGCTAGGTTCATCTTCTAGAGACAGCGTTATGGATAACTTGTGTTTTTTTTTTTTTTCCTAATCAGCCAGCCTGTGCCTTTTCAGTGGTGAATTCAATCCATTGACATTTATTGAGAGAATTGATAAGTGTGGTGGAGTTCTATTCATCTTATTTTTGAAAGTTTGTTGTGTAGTTTTATCCTTTGTGCCATTGTGGAAGCTAAGTTTTGGCCTTTAGCTTCTGGATGTTTATTTTGCTGGTGATCCATTGTGGTGGTCAGTGTTGAGAATAAGTCTAAGTATTTCCTGCAGAGCTGGTCTTGTTGTGGTGAATTTCCTCAGTGCTTGTATATCCATAAAATATTTGATTTCTCCATCAATTTTGAAGCTTAGTTTAGCAGGATGCAGAATTCTGGGCAAAAATTGTTTTGTATAAGAATGTTGAAGGTGGATGAACATGTTCTTGCTTGGAAGGTTTGAGTTGAGAAGTCTACTGTCATCCTAATAGCTCTGCCTCTGTAGGTCAGTTGGTGCTTACTCATGGCTGCTTGCAGAATTTTTTCATCTTGACTTTGTATAGGTTCATTACAATGTATCTTAGAGAGGCTCTGTTTGAGTTGAGATGACTTGGGGTTCAGTATCCATCTGAAAGGAGTGTATCAGGGTTTTTAGTAAAACTTGGGAAGTTTTCATTTATGATAGTCTCCAGTAGGGCTTCCATTCCTTTAGGATAATTTTCTTTCCCTTCTGGAATCCCTATTGTATATTTGAGTACTTCATGCCGTCTTGTAGTTCTCTAAGCAACTGGTCTGCTTTCTCTCGCTTCTTTTCTGCCCCTTTTACTACCTAGGTTAACTTGAAAAGTTTTTCCTCTGGCTCTGAAGTTCTTTCAGAAGAACTATGGTCTAACCTATTTTTGATACTTTCTACTGCCTCTTTACATTCCCCGATTGTCTCCTTCATTGCCTTAAGCTCTGCCATATCATTTCTGTATTCTATATAGCTATCTTTTGACTTTTGGTTTTATCTTTCCATTTTCTCATCCTTTCCTTTTATTTTCTTTATCATCCATAGTTTAAGTTCCCTTTCTGTCAAGTCTGTTAATTCTTTATAGGTGGAGTCTTCTGTGGTAGCTGCCTAATGATCACTTGAGAGAGTTCCTCTGTTTTGGTTTTTTTATATTGCCCCAATTTTTCTGTTGGTTCCTCCTCATATATGCTTTCTTCTTGTTCACCGCCTTGTCCTTCTTTTTACTTCTTCCTGCCTCCTTTGTTTCAAACAGAAGTCTTTGTTCTTCATGACAGTATGTTGCAATATGTCACCAGAACACGAGGTGGCACTGTGGTTATTTTTTAGGAGATAGCACAGCCAGCAACCTCTGTGGTCCTTGTTCCAAACTTAGTTGCCTTTGGTGATCACCTTATTGTTTTCTCAGCATTCAGACCCTGCTGGTTTGGGATCTTAAAGTTCACAAGAATCCTTCAGGGGCAGGTCTCACAGTACCCCCTGACTCCAGTTCCTTTGGGATGTGGGAGTCCCTCAGCCTATCCCAAGAGTGGAGTTTTGATCTTAGCAGGTGCAATGAAAACAGTTGTACTTTAGGCCACTGCTAAGACCTTCTCAAGACCTTCCCACAATGGTAGTCCCCTAGCCTCTGAGACCTTCTCAGTATGGCTGCCTTGCCAGCCACCAAACCTATGGCAAATCTACTCCAGCCACCATTCAAATCTGGTCACTGTATACTGTTCAAGTTTGCCCACTCTTCCAAGCCTTCTACTCAATATACAACTTCCCTCATTAACTGAAAACTCCAGAAAGGCTTTCTCCCATCCCAGATTTCCATGTGGGGCCAGCTGATCCAGCCAGTCTCAATCACTTGCCTAATTCATCAGATTTGCACCTCTCTGGATCATTCACCGTATCCAGCTGATCACCCCCTTACTGTGCTCCATGAGCTATGACTCTGGGTAAGGTCCTACACCAATATGGCTAGGTTCTCTCTTTTTACCCCCAGTCATTTTAGGAGAGTTCAACTGAATAATCCTTCTGGTCCCCCATCTTGCTCAGTCTGCAAATTATTTTAATCTTAATGATATTTATAATCTTTCATTGGATCTTTCAACCAATGAGAAGTTTGGTTAGTGTGTATCGTTTCTAGTGTCCATCCCTTTATTTCCCAGTCTCAAGGAATAACATATACTAACATTGGTCCTATGAAGTTCCAGTGTAGAATTTGATTAAAATATTTAATTATTGAAAGGATTATTTCTTTCATCCTCAAACAGCTGTAAATTGAAAAACTGTATACCATATTAAGATTTGGAATTAGGTGTTCTTGAGACAGACACCCTTGTTTTATTAAAATCTCTTAGTGATGTTTGCTATTATTATTAATTTTTATAAATTTAATCTTAGAATTAAGGTCATCTAAGTTTCAATTTCAGTAGATTTCATTATGGCCTTGCTGGTTTTGATAGGGGTAAGCATAGTCAGATTCACATTGTCTTGAATGAGTCTCTTTCTTGTAGGGTTAATGGAAGATTACATTTATATGATTACAGATGGGATATAATTTCTGATTGCTCTAATAAATACTTTAGACAGTGTTTGGCCATGACATGTAGTGGAAAGAATTTTGGACTAGTCATATCTGAACCAGAAAATTTGTCCTGCCACTTCCTAGGAATGTAACTTGAGCAAGCCATTGACTCTGTGAGCTTAACTTTCTTCCTCTGTAAAATGGGGAGAAGAATCCTTGTTTTCCAAGATTATTAGGAGTTTTAATGTAAAGTAGTCAGAGTACTAGGTGATCAGTAAGGAGATGATCAATAGTTGATAAGCAAGATGTAGCTATTGAATATCACTTAACTAGCAATATTAATTTTATGCTAACCTTATGAGTTTTTGTTGATTTAAAAAAAATAAAAGAGTTTACTGAATTAAGTGTAGATAGTAAATTATATAGGTTGTGAAGATTTTTGCTTTTCCAAAATACAACAAGTAGTACTTAAGATATATCTCCATACTCATGTTTTTTACAGGGTTTAGTTTATTACTTGATGTGTTTTGTGCTCTTCACGGACCAAGAGAAAAATGTGTTGAAATTCTGAGGAGTGGTCACTTGTTAGCTATTTCACCAGGTGGAGTTCGAGAAGCCCTAATTAGTGATGAAACCTACAACATCATATGGGGTAATCGTAAAGGCTTCGCTCAGGTCGCAATTGATGCGAAAGTGGTGAGTTGTATAAAATTAACTATTATAGTGAAGCATAGTTAAATTTCAAATAAATGCTTAAATAAGTAGCCGAGATATATAAGAACTTAGGTACTTCCATTGTAATACTTTAAGAATAGTATATATAATTATTTACAAGGTACCAATAGAAAATATTTCTTGTGCATGGGAATTCTTTTTTAAAAAAATCAACCTGGCTGGGGGCAGTGGCTCACACTAGTAATCCTAGCACTCTGGGAGGCCGATGGGGTGAATTGCTTGAGCTCATGAGTTCAAGACCAGCCTGAGCAAAAGTGAAACCCCGTTTCTACTAAAAATAGAAAAAACTGAGGCAAGAGGATCACTCAAGCCCAAGTTGGAGGTTGCTGTGAGCTATGAGGCCATGGCACTCTACTGAGGGCAACAGCTTGAGACACTGTTTAAAAAAAAAAAAAAAATCAACCTGGAAATTTGATAGATATCTAGCAAAGACATTTCAAAATCCAGCTTTTGTTCAGGGGTAGTGGCTCATACCTATAATCACACCACTTTGGGAGCCCAAGGTGGGAAGATTGCTTGCTTGAAGCCAGTTGTTTGAGACCAACCTGGGCAACATAGTGAGACCCTGTCTCTAAAAAACAAAAACTTTTTTTAATTAGTTGGGCCTGGTGGCATGTGCTTGTAGTCCCAGTTACTCAAAAGACTGTGGCATGAGGATAGATTGATTCTGGGACTTTGAGGTCACAGCTATGATTGTACCATTGCACTCTGTGAACTCCAAGCATGGGTGACAGAGCAGGACTTTGTCCCTTTGGGGAAAAAAAATCAGCTTTTCATCAGATATGTAATTTTATACAAATAACTTTGTATTCCTTCAGGTATACTTTTTATCATAAGTATAATCAGTTCAAGTCTATGTTTTTAAATTTTTTGTATAATTGAGTTGGCATATTTCAGTGGTGGTTATTGGTTTCATTATAGTTATTCTATCTGTGACCAATTTTTTTAACAATAGGACACTCATAATATGTGACTACTATGGTTTTTAATCAACAAATGTAGGCACCTATCTAATAATAATGCAAATAAAGATATGAAATAGATATTAGTGTAATTTAGATTTAAAAAAAAACTTCATAAATGAATTTGTTGGTAGAATTAAGTATTCCTCTGGGATTTATTGTAATTCTACTTTGTAGAATAGAGAATATGAATACCATTTCATTCTTTTCTTTTGCTTTTGAAAAATATTTCTTAGCTTTTTGGTCTCCGTATCATATTTTGTCCTGTGAAACCCTTATCTATTACTTACTAGATTTTTTCCCCTCCTTTGTTTTCTGTTTATTTGCATTTGATATTGTTAGAAAAAAAAAATCATAGTATGTTTGATAGAGTGTTGTTCTTTTTCCAGACAAATTAGAGACTGCTACCAGTAATGTTCACATTTCAAACTATTGTTCCATTTGTTGTCACATAAAAAGACCAGTCGATACCCCTGGTTTTGCCCATTTGCAAGACTGTTAATTGAAAGGAAAAGGTTATGAATGACTCATTCTAATCTGAAAGCAGTATTTGAAGAGGAATAGATGTTTTCTCTTTACTTTTTTATTGCAAAGTTTACAATACATAAGTTTAATGTATCTCTTAGAAGTTATTGCTGTGGTACTTTAATAATATGATTCTAATACAAGTTAATGTACTTGCCTAGTTCGTCATTAACATAAAAATTTAAATAGTACTGTCCTATGATAAATTATAAACTCTCTGAGGAGAAGGCTATCTTGTTATATTTTGAAACTCTTATACAATGACCAGCATTGAGTAGGAGTTAAGTATATGTTTAGTTGAATTTA
>CAUYON010039729.1:0-11045 GCA_963573935.1 Arctocebus calabarensis | reverse complement strand
TAGTGATCAAGGAAATGCCATGAAGGATATCTGTAACAGTATGATCAAAATATTTCTGAATGTATATGAATCGTGCCCTGTGATTGCACCAATGTACATAATTATGATTCAATAAAATTATTAAAAAAAAAAAGAAGAAGTATGTTAAAAAACAATAAGCCATGAGTAGTCATACATTTTTATTCTAAAAATGCAAATATAGACCAAAAGAAATAAGTCCACCAATAAACATAATCATCTTAAACATTATAAAAATTTATAAAGTTTGACAAAGATATCTGATCTTAAAATAGGTAAGTATTCTATAAGCTAATTGAAAATATTTCTTTTTAGAACAATAAAGACTACAGACATCATGCTTAGTCTTAAGACTCAAAAGAATTACCGTGAGTCAGGGAAAAGGAGAAGGTTTTCCTTTATCAGTTCAATGTTCTGCTTTGCTCTGAATGTTCTAGTCAGTGCAATAAAAATATATAGGCATACATCATAGATATTATGGGTTTGGTTCTAGATCACAAAAATATGATGAGTCACATAATTGTTTCGCTTCCCAGTGGATATAAAGTTATGTTTGCACTAGACTGTAGTTGATTAAGTATGCAACAGCATTATGTCTAAAAAAAAGTGGATAATTTAACAATATTCCTAAAAAACACTAGTAATCATCCGAACCTTCAGCGAGTCTTCATCTTTTTTACTGCTGGCAGATGTCATCCTGATGTTGATGACTGCTGACTGGTCAGGGTGGTGATTGCTAATGGACTGAGGTGTCTGTGACAATTTATTAAAATAAAATAATAATAAAGTGTGTCATACCCATTGACTCTTCCTTTCATAAAACATTTCTTTGTAGCACGAGATGCTGTTTGGTAGCATTTTATTAACAGAAGAATTTCTTTGAAAATTGGAGCCAATTCTCTCAAACTCTACCTCTGCTTTATCAACTAAGTTTTTATTATCTTGTAAACCTTTTTGTTGTCATTTCAACAGTGTTCTCAGCATCTTCACCAGGATTAGGATACATCTCAAAAAACTACTTTCCTCACTCAGCTATAAGAACTCATCATCTATTCAAGTTTTATCATGAGATTTCAAACAATTCAGTTACATCTTCGAGCTCTACTTTGAATTCTACTTCTCTTCCTATTAGATCTATCTCCTCTAGAATTACTTTGTCTACTAAAATATTGAACACTTCAAAGTCATCTAAGAAGATTGGAGTCAACTTCTTCCAAATTCCTGATCAAATTATTCCTCCCATGAATCACAAATTTTCTTAAAGTACTAGATGAGTGAATACTTTTCAGAAGGTTTTCAATTTGGTTTGCTTATATTCATCAGTAAAATTACTATGAAAGCTATAACTTACTGAAATACAATTCTTTCATAATAAGACTTGGAGAGCAAAATTATATCTTGATCCATGGACTAAGGAATGGATATTGAGTTAGCAGGCTTGAAAACAACATAATCTTCTTGTACAACCATGGGAGCTCTTGAGTGATGAGGTATATTGTTTATGAGCAGTGACATTTTAAAAGAAAATTTGTTTTCCTCTGAGCAGTAGGTCTCAACAGTGGGTTTAAAATATTCAGTATTCCAGGTGGCACCTGTGGCTCAAAGGAGTAGGGCACCCGCCTTATATGCCAGAGGTGGAGGGATCAAACCCACCCCAGTCAAAAACTACCAAAAAAAAAATTCAATATTTCATGGTGCAAATAGCTATGCTGTCATCCAGGCTTCATTGTCCCATTTATAGACCACAGGCAGAATAGATGTGGGATAATTCTTAAAGCCCACAGAATTTTCAGAATGGTAAATGAGCATCAGTGACTTAAAGTCACCAGCGGCATTATCCCCTAATGAGACAGTTTAAAGCTTTAGAGCCATGCCTTGGCTTCTCTGCAGCTAGAAAGTTCTAGATGGCATCTTAGATCAATATAAGATTGTTTCATCTACATTAAGAATATGCTGTTTAGTGCAGTCACCTTTACCAATAATCTTGAGTAGATCTTCTGGGCGCTGCTTCTGTAGCAGCATTTGCTGTCTCACCTTGCATTTTTGTGTTATGGAGATCACTTCTTTCTTTAAACATCATGAACCACTTTCTGCTCACTTCCAACTTTTCTTTAGCTACCTTCTAACGTCTGTCTCTAGTCTTCACAGGACTGAAGAAATCTAGGGCCTTGTTGTGGGTTAGGCTTTGGCTTACGTGATCCAGACCACTCAAAAATACTTCACAGCTGCAATAAGCTATTTTGCTGTCTTATCATTCATGTGTTCTCGGAAGTAGTATGTTTGATTTCCTCCAAGAACTTTCTCTGTGCATTCACACCTTGGTTTGCTGTTTGGGGCAAGAAGTTTAACTTTTATCTTTGACATGACTTCATCACCAAGGCTAATGATTTTTAGCTTTTGATTTGAAGGGGACAACATGACACCTCATTTCTCTTGACATTTAGTGGCCACCACAAAGTTGCTAAGTATCTTAATTTCATTATTATTGGGTCTTGGGGAATCCAGAGGCCAGCAAAGGAGAGATACATGGGAATAATCAGAACAAAGCAATCAGAACATGCACTTTTATGCATTAATCTTGCCACCTTATGTGGACATGGTTTTTGGCACACCAAAAGAAGTATTAATAGTAACATTAAAGATGACTGATCACCATAAAATGTATAATAATAACAAAAAGTTCAAAATATTATAAGAACTACCAAAATGTGACATAGAGATACAGATTGAACATATGTTAGTGGAAAAATGATGGCCACAGACATGCTAAGAACAGGATTGCCATAATTCTTCAATTTGGAAGACAAAGAAATAGTATCTGCATAGTACAATAAAACAAATAATAATAAAATGAGGTAAGCCATTCAATAGATGTAAACAGAAAAAGTTATTCTTTTATATAATTATTAAAAAGGACTCTCTACTTCAATATTATTAACAATCATTTAAATATTCTAATAGTTTCCTGTATTTGGAATTTGTTTTAGAGATAAGTAGTGATCTAAATTTTCTCCAAATAGAGCAAGAATATTCATAAAACAGTCATCTTTCTCTCTCACTTATTCAAAACACTACTTCATTACATACAAAAACTGCACAAATATTCTTGAATCAGTCTGTGTGTTCTCTTTCAAATCTGCTTATTTTTGAGTTAGCATCACCCTGTTATTGATTATAGCTTTGTAATTTTATAATAAAATCTACCAAATCTGTGGGCACTCTTCCTACTCGAACTTAGGAACTATTTTGAAGTTCTTCACTTTATAATTCGTCACGGGAGATTATTTGTTCTACGTATTGATGTTAAATTTTGTTCATTTAACATCAATAGCCCACTTTATGTTTGGAAGATTTATTGAAGATACATAAATGTTCCATAGACTCTTTTTCTTTTCTTTTCTTTTTTTTTTGAGACAGAGCCTCAAGCTGTCACCCTGGATAGAGTGCTATGGCATCACAGCTCACAGCAACCTCCAATTCCTGGGCTCAAGCGAGTCTCCTGCCTCTGTCTCCCAAGTAGCTGGAACTACAGGCACCCACCACAACGCCCGGCCATTTTTTGGTTGCAGCCATCATTGTTGTTTGGTGGGCCCGACCTGGAATCGAACCTGCCAGCTCAGGTGTACGTGGCTGGAGCCTTAGGTGCTGAGCCATGTTCCATAGACTCTTAAAATAATTTTCCATAGGATACAAATTTACTCAGCATCACAACATCATTATCATCACAATTTCCCATATCCTTGTTTATTTTTAAATTTCCCAGTTTTTCATCTTATTTTAGTAGTGTCTGTTTTATATGTGTAGATTTTTTTTTTTCAATTCTACAACTCAAGAGTAAAGGAAACACAACTATATTTTTTCCTAACTGATACTAATTTTGCCCTCAAGTATCCCTCCATTTTTCCTCATGCTGAAAACCTACCTATGTAAGTCCCATGGAATTTCATCTTCCAGAGACTTACGTATTATTTTAGTTCTAGCAGGGGGTCACCTGGGCTTTACCATACTCTGTTTTGACTGCCTACCTCTTGACTGTTCATTCATCCCGTCTGCACTGGCTCCTGTGCTGAAGTCAGTCCCTGGCTTCACTTGTAACGTCTCTTCAAGTGTGTTGCTATAAATGACTTCCCTCAAGTTCTTTGGAGAACTAAAGAACTGGAGATTCTATGAAGCTTGTCCAAGACTGTGTACACGAACTCTCACTCAGATATTGTTACTCGTTTGCTTTATTATCACAGTGGTCTAATGATTCAAGTCACTCACCCACACTCTGCAACAATGTCAGGGTTCAGCTTCAAAGGAGAGGCAACAAGAGACAACAAAATACAGGCACCCCTGAATTTTCCCTGTCCTTCTAATGTTGAATCCTTAGCCACTGTTAGGCAGAAAAGTTAAAAGCATTACAACTTAACCAATGATTTATGAATTACATGCTATGAGATCTTTGTTGCCCAGCCTTTACACTAAGGATACAAAATTGCATTTCAAATATTGCAAGCAAACATCTTCTTTCTTAAAAAGTCCAGGTACAGTGAATTTCAAATTATGACTTTCAAGAATATAGTCTCAGCTAATGATTTATAAAAATCTACTTAGCAATTTTACTATACATTATAAGATGATAGTTCTGCAACATACTTTAAGAGCTGATGTGTTGTCTTTTTTATATAAAAAATCCTTAATTCTACATGGTGAAAATTCAAATGTGATTTAAAAAATTGCTGTGATTAAAAAACAAAGCAAGAAAAAAAAAAGAAAAACTACAGTTCGAGTGACTTCCTCTCTTTCAATTGTGTCTAGAAGTTTCTTCCAAGATATTCAGTCTTGCATGAATTTGTTAATTTAAATCTTTTCATTTCTGCTAACTTGTTACCTTTTCTGAAGCCATTTGCCCTTTTTGATACCTTCTTTTCTAATATAATTTTCTCAGATAAGTATAATCAAGTAAAAGGCTAAGAAAGGGCAATGTGTTTTCAAAAGCACACAAAATAAAAACCATGGTTTGAAATCTACAATTAATCCTTTTATATAGATTACATTGTTGTGTTATTTCATACACATGCACATACACACACAATAATGGCTATTTTATCTTTTTTTAAAGAGTTTTCCTTTCAACAAAATAAGATTTACCTTCTGGACTCATTTTTGTTTTTAGATTTAAAAATGTATATTTGGAGCCAGGGGTTGTGGCGGGCGCCTGTAGTCCCAGCTACTTGGGAGGCTGAGGCAAGAGAATCGCTTGAGCCCAAGAGTTTGAGGTTGCTGTGAGCTGTGATGCCCTGGCACTTACTGAGGGTAACAGAGTGAGACTCTGTCTAAAAAAAAAAAAAAAAAAAAGTATATTTGCCATACTATTTCTGCTATTGCTTTCTATTTGGTTTTGTTTGACTAACATATCTTTGTCATCCTTATTTCTATTTTTCTTTAATTTATTTTTTTATTAAGTCATTTTTACATAGATCATGAATACATTTATGCCATTATGGGATTCGATATGTTGATTATTTGTACAAACTGGAGTGCTTACATGCTACTACTCAACATAGCTTTCACCTCATTTACCCAATTACAGCCTTAAGACATTTGTGTTCTACACCTGCTAGATCCAACTTGTACTTGCAATATGCTCCATAGGTGTGGTCCCCCCACTAGTCCCCCCATTGACCCACCCCCCTCCATTTTCCTCTCCCTCCTCTTCCCTCTTCATCCTTATTTCTTAATATATCTGTGTCTTTTTTGCTTTAAGTATTTGTCTTAGGCATCAGTCTTTGTTTCTAAAGACTGGTGTTGGCTGGTTAAGTGATTCATTTAGTGTTGTAACCTATATTATTAAGCTTTACATTTGTCGACTGCCTTTCTAGAACATATTTCCTTGATATTTTTCCTGCTTTCTAGCCATATGTAAATGCTATATTTGCCTTTCTCCTTTGGAGACTAGAAGATATCAAATGTTGTTAATTTGGAGAGTGTTTTTATGTTTTAATATGCTTGGGTCTATACATAATGATTACCAATAACAAAATATGGGTTATTGATTCTTCCTTTTGTAAAATAAAGAACAAACGCAATTTTAGTTCCCTTTATTATTCTCTAAAAAAAAATTAATTTGTTGCTGTCAGCTAAGATTTTAGGCCCAGAATATAATTAGTAAATATTTACTTTATACCGTACATCTTATTTTTCAAGAAATGCTATTTGTGGGTCTCTCTCACCTCTGCTCCTTCATGAGGGAGACTGACTTCCAACTTCTTTGGAAGTGCTCTAAGCTTTCTCTTTGTTCTAAATAAAATTTCTCTGTGTTACACTAAAAAAAGTTAATACATGTATGTGATTTTTAAGTATATTTGCCGTGATTGTTTCAACTTGATTCTGTAATTTATAGTTCAATCATACCATTAAATTTCTCTTTCTTGAGATTTTGATTTGATGTAATAATTAGTCAGTTGAAGTGTATTTGGCTAAGTTTTTTTGGAAATTAACATAGATATAATCCTGACATTTTTTCCAGATAAAGTACATCAGAAGAATAATTGTATATTTAATTTTAGAATGATACATGAAAGATGGAGATTCTGGATGTTGGAAGAACTAGAGCTCTTTTGCTATAGGTGTATACATGAATTTTCTGGTATTAGTGTCCCTTCTCAAGAATTTATTGATTTTGCTCCTTAATTTCTTTTTTCTTTCTTTCTTTCTTTTTTTTTTTTTTGAGACAGAGCCTCAAGCTGTCACCCTGGGTAGAGTGCTGTGACATCACAGCTCACAGCAACCTCCAATTCCTGGGCTCAAGCGAGTCTCTTGCCTCCGCCTCCCAAGTAGCTGGGACCACAGGCGCCCGCCACAACGCCCGGCCATTTTTTTGGTTGCAGCCACCATTGTTGTTTGGTGGGCCCAGGCTGGATTCGAACCTACCAGCTCAGGTGTACATGGCTGGCTCCTTAGCCCATTGAGCCACAGGTGCCGAGCCTGCTCCTTAATTTCTAATGATTACTATTCCAGAGAGAGATGAGGCTAAGATGATTTTTCTACCTTTGCTACATACTGCAATGTTTTCATCTAATTATTTATAGTATATTTTCTTAATGTTTAACAAGAAAATAAACTCAAGAGAAATTATCTAAACATTGAAAACTTTTCCCAAAAGAATTTTATTAATCTTCAGATAAAAGTCTTCATTCAATCGAGGAACCCTCAATTAGTTCTTGATTCTGTTTCATTTGCTTTTGTCTCTCCTTCAGAAACACCAATTGTTGGATTCTATTTGCCTAGCATATTAACAGATTTTTCTTCTTTTTCTTAATGTTAGCCTATTTTCTTGTTCTATATTTTGGATATGTATCATCATCTCTCACACAGTTTTCACTTTGATAACCAGATTCTGTGCTTTCTGGAAAAAACTTTCAGGTTCATCCAAAACATGAACTTTCTATTCCGTAATATAGAATGTGCACTTCATTTCTTTGAAAGACACTTTTAACTGGGCTAGTGCATTTTTTTGGTTTCTGTATAATCTTTCTTTCTTTTAGTTGATTTCCATTTTTGCATACATCTAATTTAGTTCCATTTGTATCTCATCCTATCATCATTTTTAATCTCTTTTTTAATGAACATTCATTATAAATTAAATGTTATAAAAACATTCTTTCCTATCATATTATATAGTTTTAATCTTTCCTGTCTATTTTGAGAATAAAATACCTTTATTTTCATATTAAAAATATTTTCAATGTCTCCTGCAAAATATATTTCATCACCCATGTGAAAAGAGTACACAATTTTCACTACTTTTCTCACATTTGCCTCTTTTTTTCTGTAAACTTCATTAGGATACACTACGTTACCTGTTCATATCTATACCTAGGAAGATAGCACTACTAAACCATCTTGTAGCTGTATAATTATAGAAGGATGAATTATAATCATCCTAATCAGGGATGATGGGAAAATAAATGTCTCTAGTCATTTCTGGGAACAGCTACCATGTACTGCCTTTAGTCCTTGGGCCAGCAAAGATCTGATATGTCTGATGTAGGAGCAAGTGTTAATGGTTGGTAGAAATCTGCATGCTGCCTAAATTTGTGGATGAAAATTTCCTATGAGGTTTTGCAGATAATTAATGAAAATCCCAGTCATAATATTTTTGAAACATTCCAACCTTAATAGTAGGGGATATGTTCCAAGACCCCCAATGGATGACTCAAACTGCATAGATACAACATGCAGAACTTTGTGTGTATACTGTTCTTTTCCTATATGTACATACTTATCATAAAGTTTAATTTATAGATTAGTCACAGTAAGAGATTAACAAAAACTAAGAATAAATTAGAACAATGAAAACAATAAGTTATAATGCAAATTGTGTGAATGTGGTGACGTCCTCTTTCAAAATATCTTACTGTATTGTACTCACCTATTTTCTGTCCACGGTTGACTGCTAGTAACTGAAACTGTGGAAAGTAAAACCGTGAATAAAGGAGGGCTGCTTGCAGTTTAGCCAGTGCTCATTTGAGGAAAGGAAGCTAACTGTATTGCTTCTGCTAACAGCCGTGTGACCTGTACCTGTGTTTCTGCATTGTAGAGGCAATCGGCCATAGTTCCAAGTTTCACAGTCATACTCATACAAGGCTCTCTGCTTGACAAGTCAGAGCTGAATCAGGCTTTTGGAATCTACATTTCTGGTATTTCCACAAATGAGATGCATTCTAGAGTTTTCAAAATAAAAAATGAAGTGTCTAAGTTAAAATTGTTCATGGATAAAGAATTCTGTATTTTACATGAATCTGTTCCTCTTACTGTTCTTCCCAGTACCTCATGTTCTTTTGTCCATTTACTTAAAATGCTTTCCATTTACCCATGCTGAAGTACTGCTTTCGGGAAGATAACACAATCCAATGTCAGCTGAGTTTCCCTTTGAAAAGACCTGTCACTTTGTGTCAATTGTAGGAATTTGTGTCAATTCCTGAAGTCAGGTCATATTTGCTTTGCATTACATCATTTTGCTCATGTCTCCAGCAACTGAAGATGTACCTGAAAATTTATTAAACAAGACAGTTCCCTTCCCAAGTGCAAAAAAGCCTAAAAGATAAAGGTTGAAAACCTGTCAGTATTTCAGGAGCAACTAATATGTGAACTAAAATAGCAACAAACTTAAAACTTTAAATTGAATTTGGTGTCATTACTGTTGACTTTAAAAGTAATAAACTCAGGTGAAATTGACTTACATTCAAATTCTTCATCTTCTTAGTTATTTTAGAAAACTTTGTTCTAAACTTGATATTTAAATACCTACATTTTAAACACATGAATTTTATATTTAACAACTCTGCTGTCTTGCACACATTGGACCCTATGAATTAAGCTGCATTTCTAACAGCAGAGAAATTTACATCACATTGTAGACCCTCTTGTTTTTCTTGGGATAGGTGTTGTTGGGAAGTAGACTTGATCCATATAAAGTGTTATCTCTCAGATAACATCTCATCCAGCTGAAATGATGTTTGGCTTGTTTCCCAAGTTCCTTTCTGAAAATAAATAGGTACTTTAGTTTGACAGACTCAAAGAATCTGCCAGTTCTGAAATTCTTTTGTCCCTAACTGATAAACAATTATTTATAAGATTTTTTCTTATCATCTACATTTGTTTTGCTCTAAAGCAGAATCACTGAAAATTTAGCATATCATTATGAGTTAGGAATATAAGGATTAATACTCAATATATGGAGAATATATGAAGGAATAGGTCTTTTACGACATTTCTTTTTATGAGTGAGAAGGGACCTAATAAATTACTTTATTAAATCTCTTCTCACGAGTGAAGATAAATGTCATCAAAGGCTTAAGTTCTCATGTATTACATATAATGTACAGTTCTTCTATCTATCTTCTTATATTTCTATATTTTGTCAAAATCATTCTATGGGCTTTATTTCATCATCAGATACTTTTTTCTTTAAGACAAAAAAAATGAAATGATGTGTTGAGAAGAAAATGCCCAATCATTTACGTTGTTGCTGTACTTGTATATCTGCTGTTATACTTTTCTTCCCATAATTTCTCATTTCCAAGGGCTGAACACATGAGAATAGTTCAGATTGACTATATGTTCAGTAAAAATTTAGACATACTTTGGATCCATCCCTGACTTCCCTTTGTGTCTTTTTAATATTTCTTTGTCTAACATATAATTTCTTCTCCCACAACTTATTCATCTTTCTTTAATGCTTATTTTGGATAAAATTACATAGTATCATCAAACACCCAGTAATATACATGAGGCACAAAAATGCCATCCTTTATTCTTCTATTACCCTCAACCACTCAATTCACTAAATCCTGTAACTTCTACATTTTCATTATCATTCTTTTTTCCTATTTATTAATGCCTTAACTAACTCCTCATGATGTTTTACCTAAATAATTTTTATAGTCTACTAAAGCAGTGACTTTCAAACTGTTTCCTATCACAATGCAGAAGTATATTTATCTTACAACTCACTATAAACATATATCACTAAAACTGAATATATATTGATGAAATAGAATTTTCAACACACAATTCTCTCTCTTAATGTGGGATGCACATTGACACACTCAATTTTCTTCCATCATTAAGATAAATTAATGTTGTGACTTCACTAATTAGTTGCTACTTACACTTTGAAAAACATTGCAAAAGAAGTGCCATCTCCAGCCATGATTCTTGATAATTAATTTTCCACACTACCAGCACAAAGTTTTATATTCTAACTATCTAAACATAACTTTTCTCCTTAAAGTCCTTCATTAAACTACTGGATAAGGATTAACGTCACTACTCTTGCATGCAGACAAGGTTTTTCCTGCTTATACTCCCAGCCTTCGTACTCCCCAGACTAATATGCTCAAGTCACTTCATTTTATATCTCTACATCTCCCACCCAGCACCTCTGCTTACTAACCAGACTCCACAGAGAACTCAAACATATTAGCAAGAAAAGAACAAGTGATCCCATCTCAGGGTGGGCAAGGGACTTGAAGAGAAAC
>CAUYON010039725.1:0-16621 GCA_963573935.1 Arctocebus calabarensis | reverse complement strand
CTGGGTAGAGTGCCGTGGCGTCACACTGCTCACAGCAACCTCCAGCTCTTGGGCTTAAGCGATTCTCTTGCCTCAGCCTCCCTAGCAGCTGGGACTACAGGCGCCTGCCACAGCGCCCGGCTATTTTTTGTTTTGCAGTTCAACCGAGGCCGAGCTTGAACCCGCCACCTTCGGTATATGGGGCCGGCGCCCTGCTCGCTGAGCCACAGGAGCCGCCCTGTTTGTAGTATTTCTATGGATTAATGTCATTATTTCATTAGCACTGTCTACAAAATTCATCAACAGAAGCTGTGAAATCCTCACCATTACATCAACAAACTCGTTAGTGAATTCACTTTAAAGTTATAAGTATGCTTTTGTAAGACTTCTTCATATTTTTGGTGTTTGTCTTGATAAATATACCTTGGTACTAAACAAACAAAACTTGAATTTATTCCTACAGCCAGAGATGAGAGGTTAACTAGTAAATATCAAAAAACTACAAAAATACAAGTTATGGATTGGCTCAGGAGATCCCAAGTATATAAATCTATTACACAGCATAGCATTCATAAATTATAATATAAGTCATATAAAATCAATTGTGTTAATATAAAGTAGAATTTTTTAATAACCAAGGTTTCTTAAGTAGCAGGACTAAAATCACCTAAGTATTCAATTGCCTAATTAAATTTACAAATAAGTTAAAGAAGATGACTTACTCTCTTTTACCAAATGTTCAATTACTTACTAAAATGCATATTATTTGCAGTATTTTTTAAAAATCAGAAATAGATTTGTTAATATTATCTGAAACTTCCACCGTTCCACTTTGAAGATACACATATTTTAAAAAATCAGAAATTTGGAATTACATTTAATTAGTGTACCAACATATAGAATTTTCACTTATTTTCTATTTTTTATTAAAAAATGCTATTTTATCAATTTAGAATTTTTTTATATTCTTCAATTGTTTTGACGTCTCTTCATCTTCAAATGAATTTCTCTCTCTATATTCTTAAGTTCTTCGATATGTATACATTGTCAGTGAAAATTTCTCTTACATGTTCATTTTTATTTTTCAAGTATGAAGAAAGTCTATTTTAAAAATCCCCTTGACTATATATCTTCACTTTTTAATACAATAGAACATCCTGAAGAGTAATAAGCCTGGCTCCTGGGAAGGTGACATTTTAGATTTGGGTGGCATTTAAAAGGAATCAGTCCTCCCCTAAGGGGGAACCACTCTTTTGTGCTGTGCAAGAGGATTAATTTTAACTGACCACAGGGTCTTCTTATCCACAGTAAAAAAACTCTGAACACAATCAGATCACTATTCCACTTAACCTTGTCATGATGTTTCTACCAGAAACAGTCTATTGGAGTAAGAAGGACCAAAGGCTGGACCTCTCATGAAAAATACCTGGGAACTTTTCTTGTTTTCTTTCTCTCTCTCTCTCTCTCTCCCTCTCTCTCTCTCTCTCTCTCTCTCTCTCTCTTTCTCTCCCTTCTTTCCTTCCTTCCTTTTCTTTCTTTTTTTTCTTTCTTTTTTGGCACATTCTCATCATTCCCAAAGCTATCACTCCTTGGAATCAAATGCCACCCAGTTGGTACCATAGTTATAAAATAAATAAATAAATAAAATGGAGTAACTTGAGAGTAAAAACAAGACTAAACTCATTTTTATTGATTGATTGATTGATTTTATTTTTTGGCAGTTTTTGGCTGGGACTGGGTTTGAACCCTCCACCTCTGGTATATGGGGCCGGCACCCTACTCCTTTGAGCCACAGGTGCTACCCAAGACTAAACTCATTTTTAAAAGAATGAAGTACACCAAATATTTACCACTGAGCCAGGGCACCACTCTGGGACAAGACGAGCTTTTGTCCCAGGTTGATACAGGCCCCAGTTGGGATAGTGGCTGGGGTGGTCCGAGCAATTGTAAACAATGTGTTATTTCCTCAGGTGTTCTGGATTGGAGTGAGGCATTCATAACTTCCTTCCCCAAACAGACAGCCTTAAGAGACCCACAGTCATTTAAAAACAAACAAACAAACAAACAAAAAGCACTAGAACTTCATATAATACTCAGATGAATGAGAAGACTTTTTCCTAAATGAGGTGACCCTAGTTTTGGAGATTTCCAAGGAGTAAGTGAATTCTAATTTATGCACAAACTGTTAGCACTTATCATAGTATGGAATTACTCTGTTAGAAATATGGGTAGCAAATTTGTTTCTGACTCTAGTTAAAGTGATCGATGACATTCTTTAAGCACAGGAAAGCATTCAGTTCAGCCTTAGTTGTTTGGAATGTTAGGGAAGAAAGAGTGGCCTAGACATGCTTCTGGAACCCCAAGGCAGAGTCCACAGAATTGTCATAATTTTACCTGGACTAATGCCTCGGGGTAAGTGAAAAGATCAATACATAATCTTAAAAAGCAACCTCCCTGCACTTCTAAGATGTTCCCTGATGGCTGAATAAACTTGCTCAGCTATTGGGTTTGGAACTCTTTGGAACATTTTTGAGTTCAGCACTTCAGGATGCTACATCTGCCGTTTGGTATTCTTTTGAGTATAGCTTTAATTAATTGAATGACTTATAGCAAATAATATTTTTGTTCATGGCCTATGTTGGTCAGTTTAATCTGAGTAGCATACTCCAGACTATCTTTCCCAGTTTTTATTTTTTAACTGATACATAATATGTTACATATTCACGGGGAACATGTGATATTTTATTGTGTGAATATAATGTGTAATGGTCATGTCAGGGTATTTGGGGTAACTCTTATCTTGGGTATTTATCTATCATTCCTACAAATTGCAAACACTTGAAGTTCTCTCTTTTTTGTAACTTTGAAATATGCAATCCATTGTTGCTAACTACAGTAACCCTATTCTGCTATCAAGTATTAGAACTTACACTTTCTATTAACTCTATATTTATGCCTGCTAACTGTCTTTCTTCATCTTCTCTGCCCACCCTCCCAGCCTCTCATGGTGTCATTCTACTCTCTGTGTGCATGAGATCAACTTTATTCAGCTCCCACTTGTGAGTGAGAACATGAGGAATTTGTCCTTATACGTATTTCTGGTTCATTTCACTTAACACAGTGACCTCCAGTTCTGTCCATGTAGCTGCAAATCATATGATTTCTTTCTGTTTCATGGTCAAATTGAATTCCATTGTGTATGCATACCTCAATTTTTTATTCATTCATCTGTTGATAGCCCCTTAGGTTGATACCATATCTTTGCTATTGTCAACAGGACTAGAGTGCAGCTATCCCTTGGATGTGCTGATTTATATTCCCTTGGTTAAATCCCCAGTGAGACTACTGGATCATAGGTTAGTTCTATTTTTCTTTTTTTTTTGTGGGAGGATATCCTTACTTTTGTGGCTGTACCAACATAAATTTCTACTAACAAAGTATAAGAGATCTCTTTTCTCTACATCAAGGATATTTTTGTGATAAGAAGCCTTGATGAGGCAAGTGTGTCCCTTCAGAAAAAGACTGGACTTTTTTAATTGTCCAGTTTAATAAAAATAATGTCTTTTGAAGTGCTACAGATAAATAAGGCAAATTTGCTAGAATCTCATTTTTTAAAAGGTTGGAATTTTAAAAGCTGGTGTCATCTAACTTTCCTTCTGTTACCTTGTGGAAACAGGAGCTTAGGAAAATACCATAAGAAAATGCTCATACTCTGGCCAGAGCTATTGAGCTGAGAAATAAATAAATTTTTGTCATTTACCAAGGTGTCTCATGTTTTCTTCCACAGCATGAGTAAAACTGCAGCCAACTAACTGAATTGCTTGCAAGTAGGATAAAAATCTCAGACCCCTTACTGTTATTGAGACTAATTAGCATAAGTATGCTTTATTCAATTTCACATTAACATAAGAGTACATAAATTACATTATTTGCATTTGTTAGGCAAATACTAAATTGTAGTTGAGCCCTTCACCCAGGAGCTGGTGCCCTACATTGTACCCGTAGGTGAGAGTTTACCAAACCCTTCCCCTTGCCCTCTCTTTGAATTTGATTGTGTTTTTCTGTCCCGTGAGCCTGTAGTTGTTCTTCTAAATGTTCCGTATTAACTTTTAGTACACATGATGCTTGCTTGTCTATTCCTGTGATACTTAGGATGATATTCTCCAAATCCCTCCAGGAAAATAAAAAAAATGTAAAGTCTTCGTCTTCCTTTTTAGCTGAATAAGTATGCTATTTTACCTTCAACTATAAAACTGTCTTGAATAACAGTGTATTCTATTTTCTTTTCTTAATATTGTATGCTTTATTATGACTGTCTATTTTTTTCTAATCATTCCACTGCCATGAGATTCTTAGATCCAAGGAGATCCTAACTCCAGTCCAACTTCAAGACTACAGAAGAATGATAGAAACACTTGTGTATGGCCCCCAACTTCACTTTCCTTCCCCTGACTTTGTTTGTATTATGTCTCCTCTACCATGGGTCTTTTATAAAATTCCCTCCCTCAAGTCTCTTAAATAGGTAATATCTCTGCAACTTAAAACCCGAGTTAGGGGTCGGGTGTGGTTGGTGGCTTACGCCTGTAATCCTAGCTCTTTGGGAGGCTGAACTGGGCAGAACACTCAAGCTCAGGAATTCCAGACCATTCTGAGCAAGAGTAACACCGCATCTCTACTAAAAATAGAAAAGAAATTATCTAGGTGTTGTGGCAGTCTCGGGGAGTCCCAGCTACTCAGGAGGATTATTTGAACCTAGGAGTTTGAGGTTGCTGTGAGCTGCCAGGACACTCCAACCTGGGGCAAGAGTGAGACTCTGTCTCAAGCAAACAAAGGAAAATCCAACAACAACAACAAAATCCTGAGTTAGTAAGTATTAAAATTAAGGGAGGGGTAAATTTACACCCATTGGGTACAATGAGCACTTTCTGGGAAATGGATACATTTATAACTTTGATACAAATGGTACAGAAGCAATTCATGTAAACAAAGCATTTTGTATCCTAGTAATAATCTGGAAAAAATAAGGATTTGGGGGTGTAGGTGATGAGACATCAAGGGGAAAATTTATTTTCAAATAAATCCATGTTGTTCAAAGTGTTTAAAAACATTTTTAAATGGCTCAGCACCTGTGGTTCAACAGGTTAAGGCACCAGCCACATACACTTGAGCTGGCGGGTTTGAATCCAGCCCCAGTCTGCCAAACAACAATGACGACTGTAACCGAAAAATGGCCGGGCGTTGTGGCAGGCACCTGTAGTCCCAGCTACTTGGGAGGCGGAGGCAGGAGACTCGCTTGAGCCCAGGAATTGGAGGTTGCTGTGAGCTGTGATGCTACAGCACTCTATCCAGGGTGACAGCTTGAGGCTCTGTCTAAAAAAAAAAAAAAAATACATTTTTAAAGACTATAATACTATAATATCTATGAGTGCAACGTAGTTCTTAAGAATTAGAAACAATTTTGTTCCATAAAATTTTGCATAATTTTTAAGGATTTTATAATAAATTTGATTCTCAGCTCTTGTGACATTCTGTGTAAGAGAATTAGTTTTTCCAGAAAGAACTTATGGCTGGGTGGGGAGATTTATTACATTTTTTCTTAATCTAATCTAACACTTTCTAAGGTTCCATCATTTACTCTGCATGGGGAGGTAAAAACTTTATCTTACAGACTGTAGATTTTTCAGTTCACATGTTCATTGTTAAACCTATTTGAAGTTAAAATTTTGTCAGTGCCTTTAAGTTTTGTTAGGTTAAAATATTAACAAAAATTAAAAGAACATGTCTAAGTCCTTTTTATTTTCCCTTGTGTGTTCATAATTCTACAATTCGGTTAAACCAAATACTAAGTAGAGCAAAATAGATCCTTATACTGTATTATTTTAACATACATACCATTAATACATTTTTAGTCAGTCAGTTAAACAACATGGCATCCAGAGTAGTGAGATTACTGCTCCTTTTTTTTTTTTTTTTTTTTTCCCCAAACAGAGTCTTACTTTGTGTCTATGGCTACGGTGCAGTGGCATCATCATAGCTCACTGCAACCTCAGACTCCTGGACTCAAGCGATTCCCTTGCTTCAGCCTCTTGAGTAGCTGGTATCACCTATTTTTTGTAGTGATGGGATCTACCTCTTCCTCAGGCTGGTCTTGAACACCTGGCCTCAAGTGATCCACCCCAGCTTCTTAGAACAGAAGGATTATAGGCATGAGCCACTGTAGACAGCCATTTCTTTTTTTTCTTACCTTGGAAATCACTACTTTAGAAAGCTCGTGTTTTTTAGGAACTGCTTGATGATTAGATTAAGCATATTGGTTTATCCACACTTGCTTTAATCCAATGCTCATAAATAACCATATGCTTTTAAATAAACATTATGTCAAATGGGTCATATGCATTTAAACTTCTTGGGAAAAAAATAAAACGTGCATTAACATTGGAGATGGTCTTATGCAGGGGGTTAATTGTTCTCTGTAAGATGTAGCCATGCTTGCTATCTAACAGTCACAGAGGGGAGACTCATGACCTTTTTCAAGTTTTTCAGAATCATCAAGGAAATAGCAATTTCAAAAGCATTTTTATCTGTGACACGGCACAGTGCAACAGAATGTAAAATTGGGAAGTTACATTCTGTGATAAATCTCCAAAGAAGTTGCTTTGACACATTCAGTGACATTTTCAGAGTACAGAGATATGTTTAATGGAGAATTTCGTCCAATAAAACTAAATTAGATTAATGAAAGGGTAAAAGAAATCCTAATTCTGTACAGGCATATTTTGGGAATCTATTTCTATTCAAGGTCTTTTTGATAGAAAGGTTTCTTTCTTCAAATGTCATGATAAACATTCAAACAATTGAAATTTTTACTTTACACATGTGCACAAGATTTTTTTTTATCCATTTATAACTAGATTTATTGTCTAATTGTATTCAAATTAATAATGTTAATGTGATATACAGGTTAGACAATGAAGTTCAGGAACTCATCCTAGAACAAATTAAGTTCAGAATGAGGTATAGGGTGCAAAAACATTGCTGCATACCACTATGGCCACCTTCAAAGTATTCCCCTTGACCATCGGGTAACAGTGGTATTCAGCAAAGAGGTATGCAGAACCTTTCCTAGAATGAATTTGCAATCTTAATTTTATGACCTCATGTAATTTAAAATTGATTGCAGACAAAATGGCCATTTTTATTTATATTGTAACAAAAAATAAAGTCTTCCTTTCTAAATATGTAGTTAACAGAATATTTTCAACCCAAGATATGAAATCATATGTATGCAACACAATTTTTTTGTTATACGAGGAATATTTTTGAGGCCTGAGGAATTGTAACAATCTCCTGATTTTGCAGAAGAATGAGATTCTGTTACGTAGCTTGCCTAGTGACCCACAGATAGTGATGGTAAGACTAATAACGGAAAACTAGGTGAAAATCTTTTCCCACTAATACTTATTTACATTTATGAAGCAGTATCTAGTTTACCGCTTTATCTAATAATGTATTAGAAAGAAAATGGATAAAATAGTGTCTTAGTGACTTTCCTGATCCAGCGTGTGCAGTTTGCACTAGGTTTTAAGAAGTTATTTTACTCTTTATTTTGATAAAGTGCTTTTGCACTTTATTTTGAGTGCTTTAGCAGATCCGGATAGATGTAATATAAAATAATTAGGAAATGAAAAATAGTTTAAATGTATACAAGAGACAAATTAATCATTCAAAAATACAGGGTGGACATAAGGTTCATGTGCCATATACCATGTTAAACTATTTTAAATTGCACATGAACTATATATCCACCCTCTACATGTGTTAAGATTTTCAGATAGTTTCATCAGTGAGCAGACTTGGTCATTAAAAAAAAAGTCAAACATTTCAATAGCCATATCCAACAGAAAAACAGTTTGCCTGGTTTACATTATTCTTTTAGAATTTAACCTAACTTGGAGTTTTCTATTTGCAAATACAAAATAAATAAATTTACAGCAAAAAGTTGCCTTTTAATTCTCTGAAACATCACTTGTGACCAGTTTTGTATATTTAAACAGGAATCACAGCACGACGTTCACCAAGACCAACATTATTTAGAAGTAACACAAACCAAAAACTACACTTTAGAAGAAATGTCACTAGAATAGTATTTGTTCTAGAACAGAAATACGTGAGAGGATTTAAAAAGCAGAAAAGCATATTAAGTTAATTGAGAGACAGATGGGGAATGGTTTCTGCCAGTGTTCTCTTGTATCTGTGACTTTCTAAAGGCAGGAAAAACTCTAAAAGAATTTCTAGAAAAAAATGATGTCACTGTTCCCAGATTAAAAATAACTTTTTATAAGACATTTTACTAAGTTTAGATTGCTCCACAACTCTTAAAAATTTATAATTTCTGATTTTGCTAATCCATTTAATTTTTCTTAGCCATTCTGTGAATGTTTTTTCTACTGTCTGCACTGAAGCTAAACCATGTGAGAGCTGAGATTAGCTCTGTCTTGAACCTTGCTGAATCTGAGGCATTTCCTACCCTGCTCAGTTAAGGTCACAAGTTACTTACAAGTTGGGACACCATCCTGTTTCAGAAACTATCTGTACACAACTTGCTACTAGGTGTGCAAATGTGATTGATACAATCTTATCACTGGCAAATAATTACTATCTAAAAGTAAGAGCTGGCTTTGTTTATTGCTTATAAGGAGACTTTTTCTCATGGAGTATAAAAAGCAAAGAATGATTTAAAAAAGCAAAGAATGGAAGAGCAAGCACTAAACTTCATAGGGTCACAGATTTCCAAATATGTGTAGTCATCAGCCAAACTAGGTCTGTTTCGCTGCAATCAGGGTCTTAGTTGGGAAAATCTATAGTACTAAAATATAGGAAGATATATCCATGCCAGCTTGCAAAACAGTCACGTGCCTCTTTTTAAAAATTATTTATAATTAAGATGCACAACTTGATGCTTTTGGCCCAACCTTCTTTAGCAAGAATTAACTTTTTTTCCATGTAGAAGGATGCTTCACAAGTCTCTCCTACATAGGAAAGAGATGATTCCCATAGAAATGTCCTACTTCCCTTCCTCGCTGTAAAATCAATCATTACCATTAATTCCCAGTATAATCTGTCTAGGAGTACATGCTGGGAATAAGAAGGGAAGAAAGATTACGTTTATCTTTGAGAACTCTTCCTCAAGTTTCCCAGAGTATAAGACTTGATAAATGATACATCACTGATTCAGAAGCCTTTTGTGGTACGAATGGCTTTGAAATCCAGAAAGAACTTTAGATTGTAGGGAAAACTCACTGAGGATCTAGTTGAGGCCTGGAAAGTGTGGTGGATGATGCCTCAAGTTAAAATGAATGTTTTTTTCTTTGGCAGATGATAGAGGAAGAAAAAAAAATCTCAGAGAAGCAGCCATGATAAAATGAGGCCAGGAGGCCCAGAAGATGATTGTGACATGCGAGAGCCCACGGAGGACACTGTTCACTAAGACTATCAGAAACACGCTGGTAAGGAGGACACCAGCCTCACACAAAGATTGAGGTTGGCTGTCTCTTGCAGTTCAGCAATGAGAGAGTGTGATGGAAGAGGTGGATTTAGGGCATAGTTCAACAATAGTGACAAAAAACCTCAGCCCTGGATCTACAGAAAACAGATGGCGACACAACCATAAGCATCGGCAAAGTAAGAAAATCAGACACTGGGAGTTCTAGTGACAGCAGAACAGGCTTTCCTTAGAAGTAAAAACAAAAAATCTCAGACTCATGAGAAACATCGTTAAAATGCCAAAGCGACTTACAGCAAAGTGCCATCACTTTCACTATATCCTTGTAGTATAATCTGAAGACAGGTAATGTGCCTGCAGATCTGTTCTTTTTCTTTAAGATTGCTTTAGGATTACTTTTTATGGATCTGTGTAATATGACGTTGTTATTTTGCTGAAATTGCATTGAATCTATACGTCACTTGGGGCAATCATGGTCCCTTGCTCTATTTCTGGACCTGATACAACTGTCAGGTCTGAATTAACATCATTAGGGACTGTGTTTTGAAGTTAGAGTTCACAGGGACCATGTAGGAAATGAATCCCAGAATAAGAACCAACTCAAAGTGGGTTTTCTATTGGGAGTGACTCACGTGTCATTTGTAGTACCAGCAGTAAAAGCCTATAACAGTAGGGAGGACTGAGAATTGGCTGATGGTCTTGCTGGGTAGGATGGGCCTGCAGGATAAGGAGTTCTGTGTCACAGGCATGTGGAGATGGCATATATAACCAAGTAGACAGTGTGATTAACACGTTAAGCTCCTTTTGTTATTGTTCACCCCAGAACACATGAACTTGAGCATAAACAGATTGGGAAGGGTGCAGCTAAGGCTAGGCATGGTTCCTAGAGTGCGGATTTTTGCTTTCCAAGACCAGTAAATTTACTAACCTCTGCAATCCCTGAAGGTTTGACAGACGATTACAATATAGCGCTATTTATCAGAAACTGTCTTGATTCTTTGACAACAAGCCTACAATACTGAAACCCTTAAAAGAGATACCATCTCTGTTTTCTAAATTTCAGAGTATTACAGGTGTGTACACATTTTGGTTACATGATTTGCATGTGTGTATTTTAAGTCAGTGTTATGAGTGTGCCCTTGACCCAGAACATGTGCATTGTGCCCTTAGGTATGAGGCATCCTGCCCCCACTAGATTTTCCTATGAGTTTTACTTCCATATGTGCATGTAAGTGTTACTTGACTGGTTCCAATTTAGTTGTTAGTTACGTTATTACCTTTCACTTCCAAGGTCTCCTCCATAATCTAAAGAAGAAACAAGGAACCTAATTGCCAAAAATCCATTGCCAAGTTAAAGTTTGCCAATGAGGTACAGATGTCATTTACACATTATTTGGGTTCGTGTAATATCTTTGGTCCAGTGAGAGGTGGCAGAGATGTCTTCTGCTTCAAATACAGTCTCGGAGTTCAAACTCTCTGTTTCTGCCTCTATGTGTACCCGTTGCTCTGAGGGCTACATCTTACCATACAGCCTAGAATATATTCCTTCATCCCTACTTAGGCCTTTGAAAATGTTCAGTCCCTTACTTGTCAAATATATCTAGAGGCAATGACACATGTTGGAAGTTTGAGAAAATAAGAGATCTGAAATACTCCTTTAATAGAATTGAATAGTGATTGGTCTAGGGAAATATTATAGGATTTCCTAAAGATGGATGGCCTGTTGCAAACCTGTGACCATGAAATCAAATGAGGATATTTGAAAAGATTGTTTTGGTCAGTCCTCAGTGTCTTGTGCCTGCAAAGTACGAACACGTGAACAAGCAGAGAATTGCATCTAATTTTTGCTTTGCTTAGTTAGATAAAGTGAGGGGATTAAATGAGATTTGTGGGCATGTGAAATGCTCTCATTAAAATGACTGACTATAGAACCTAAGCTTAGTAAGATGTAAAGCGACAGCATTTGGGGCTGAGAGAGACTGAAAAAGTTGCAGGAACTGTGGATTGAACAAAAGAATTAAATGGAGCATTGTGGAGAACAGCTAACATAAAGACTGGTCAGGTAAGAAGTTGATTCTGTACAATTCTGAGCTAATAACCAATAATATGGAAATAAAATTCAGTTGCTTTATTTCTATTGTGCTTATTGATTTCATGCTAACTTTTTTTTTTATTAAATCATAAGTAGAATTGTGTTCAAGATTTTTGTAATCAGTGACATTAATAGTAAGAATTCATTGAGCTCATAATGTCATACTTTAAGTGATTTGATACACTACACAATATTAAAAATAATCCTATAAAGAAGGAGACATAGTTACCACTATTTAATAGATAAAGAGAAGGACATAGCATAAAAAGTCACAGGAACTTGTAAACTTCAGAGCTAAGATTAGAAGTGGGCAGTCTGACCTCAGAACATGTGTGCTTACCTGGCATCCTACACCTTCTCTACCAGAATCCAGATCTGATTTCTAGTTCATTTGCTCTCCTCTGATAATTTTATTTGACTGAAAGATATTACAGATACATGTTCACAGTTGTACTGAATTCTTGATTGCACATTTAATTCATAGTGAAGCCAGTTTCTAAAATGGCCCATCATTAAATGAACAAATGCTTCTGCGATTAAACCTTTAAAATAATCCATTTGTGATATTTTTTCATTCTCATGGCCACTCAGTCCAAACATGAAGAAATATGATCAGATGAACTGATCAAAATACAGACACTTAACATGGTGAGTAAAATAATAGAAACAGTAAAAAAAATCCAAATAATTTAAGGCTATGAATAATTCATGATATTCACTGCGTTTAGATTCATTGTAAATAATTTTCGTTCGTATAGATCATGATAACAGATGATATAATCTAGATAATAAATGTGAAAAGTACATTGAAAACCCTATAAAGTATAAAAATGAAATTAAAAAAGATTTGATTACAAAGACTTGAGTTTAGTTTTGTTTTATTTATCATCTTGACTGCTGTGATGTTGAACCTTGAATTCAGCAGTGGCTGAAAATCATAAGGTAAAATTACTCTCCATTTTTTTTTTAAAGTTTCTTAATTAGAATTTGCTTTCTGAGAATACTCAGAATAGCTCTATGTGCAATGCAAAGTAATTAAGGGAATTCTTATGACTCTTGAAAGAAGGAAATGAAAGCATCAAAAAAATTAATTGAATAATAAATATCACAATAGGGAAACAACATTATTTGAATATTATCATCCTTTTGACTTAAATCCCAGAACCCAGTGAACGGATGGATTTTTTCACAATGATAGAAAATAATGCACTGTCTTTGTTTTCAATAATCATCTTATTCAATTCTGCACATGAAGCACAAATCTTATTTCCAAAACAGCAGCGATCGTTTTGCCATTATATGAAATTATATGGAAAACTCCAACCATGCCAAAGTGGTGCTCTCTCTCTGTGTCTCTCTTTCTTTCTCTCTCTCTCTCCCTCCCTCTCTTTTTCTTTCTCTATCTTACACACACACGATGGAGTACTACTCAGCCATACAAAGGAATGAAATGACATTTTTTTGCAGTAAAGTAGATAGAACTAGAAAACATTATCTGAAGTTAAAACTGTAAGGAATAGAAAAATAAAAAAAAAAAAAAAGACCACCACATATTCTCCCCAGTAAGTGGGAGCTAAATGGCAGTCCCATAAATGATCACAACATGTAGAAAAGGTCATTGGAACTACTAAGGGAAGAGTGTGGGAGGGGCCTGCAGGAGAAAAGCTTACCCATCAGGTTCATTGTATACTATTTTGGGGGCAGTGCACTAAGAGCCCTGAGATCAGAGTTATACAATTCATTCAGGTGACAGGAGCCCTTTCATCCCCTAAGATCTAATATTCCTTGTACCCTCAAACTTGTCAATATGTCACATTGAAAATTGGTCTGAAAAACTATACTTCAGGCAAAATGTCATCTGGAGAGTAGAAGTCCACTGCTCTAAATATCTGTCACACTGTGTCTAATTATTGATTTTTAGATTTAAGTAAACTAAAACCTTACCTATCCAGGAGTGTTCCAGTTAATTTGTTTTGACATAGACATCAGACTTAGCCTTTATCCACTTATACTCTATTAGATTTCTAAAAACAGCTATTATGTGCATCATATTTCTAAATTTTAATAAATTAAGACAAATCATATGTACAAATTCAGATATTAAGCAAAATAATGTTGAATAAGACAGGTCTATTATTCTGTCTAAGAAACTCATAAAGAATAATTGTCAACAGTTTTGCAGTTGTCTGTCAGAAACTTTCTAGTTTTATTTTTTTTTTGAGAGTATACAAAATATGTGATTTATTCTCTTCAAACATTCTTTCTCATTTTTCATAGCATACAATTTAAGTGAACTCTAATTTAAGCTTTCCCATTGGTGTTACTCCATCTTTCAAAATTTCGACATTGGTTCTTGCCACTCTTACAGTTGATGTTCATTAAAGTTTTATAGCCTGTAAGTTCTATGAAACACTTGATTGAAAACTGTCGAACAAATAATTATACTACTCAAAGATACAACAGTAAAAACGTTGCCAATTTTCCTATAATAGATGTCTACTAAATATATTTTTGTTGTTTGCTTCTTTTTTATATTTAAAAATGAATTCCAGTAAATATCATAAGAAATGAAACCAGTGTGGTAAGTGTAATGGCATGCATTAGATGTTTAATTACTTTGCTTATAAACCCTTAACCTTTTAAAATTAATTAAATTTTCAAAGACATTTGTTTTAACTTTACCTTCCAGGAAGTCTGCAGAAGAGTAAATCTATAGTTGGAAAGTGGTTAAAGAGTATTGCTTTAATATAAAAGTGGCCCAATAATACTATAGGTTTGAAAACCTGACACAAATAAAGATCTGAACTAATGTATATTGGCAAATATTATTCTATTTTATTTGTTTTCTAGATTAATTAAATTAAATTTAGAAACAAAAATAAGAATTTTTAAAAAATTATCTAGATTCAATTTAATTTGAAACAAAAGGAAACAGAGATAGTGCATATTTGAAATTTCCTTATATTCAGATTGTCAAAATGCTTTTTTCCTTATTTTCAGGTTACTAAGTGCCTTTGTGTTGTTAAGTGGAATTGGAAGCTGGAAGAATGTTTGTTTTCCTTGTGTTGAAGCAGGTGACTAGAATTATACTTATATATGAGACCACTATTGTTAATAAAACCCATGCTGGCCTCTTGTTAGGCAATTAGAAGAGTCACACAATAGTTGGTTTAATTTAAGAGATATTTACAATTTGTCATGAACCAGAATAGCAACCCTAATCATTACCTAGGGAAAATATGCATTTGTTAATCTAACATGATATATTTTACATAACTAATGACTTATAATGAAGTAAAGCACATTAATAATTTTTATTAGGAAGAAGAATTCAAGAGTCAATAGGACAATTTAGTGGCCCGTTAAAGAAAAAAAAGGTAAGTATATTCCCATGGATACATTTAGCTGAAATCATATCACTGTGTTGTTTTGTTCTTTGCAAGGTATGTCAGTTACTCCAAGTCAACAATCACCTTTTGGGAGTCAGGATTGGGGCATGAGCAGCATTAATTCATGAGTTAAGTTGATTGAATATGGTCCATGCATGTATTTGTGAATGTATAACTGTATCTGTTTAAGATGAAAAATTCAACATAAATATATCACTACTAAATTGCATAAAATTGAAAGCATGTTTATTTAATATGTTATTCAGACAGTGATCAATTTAATATTCCTGATTTTCACATTACCATTATTGGAGACCTCTTGCTTTCATCCTTAAGATTTTTCAAATGTATTTCCTTGGAATTCTTCTTTTCTCTTCATTTGGAAAGAATGAGGAGAAATTAGCATAAGCAAATTGAAACATTTTCTTTGATATACAGCTCATTTATGTTTAATTGAGAACACACATAATGGCATTCAAAAGAAATCTGACCTCTAAACCCACTAACCCCCAAATGTATGTTATTTTTATAGGAGCTTTCATTTCTTCTCATACACTTAAACATACATACACTTAAACTATTTCAATGATACTAATAAATCTATAATTTTCTGATTGTTTCACTGAAAATACATTGCACTTCATGAAGTTTTTTTATGCTCACAATTTAACATATTTTTTTATTTCAAAATATTTTTTTTTCTCAGTAAAATGGGGTGGTTTTTATTTTTATTTTTATTTTTGTAAGACAGAATTTATTCACAGAAAAGAATACAGAAAACATTAAGGCACCTGTTAGAGGGAGAAAATTCTAGTGGGGAGAGAGAAGCTCTCTCCGTTTCTCTCCCAGTCTTTCCCCATCTCCTCCTTTAGGCCTTTAGTCTCAGGGTATATATAGGTATGTGGGTTCCTTGGCCAGGAAACAAATGAATACAGTTCCTTCCACCAGGGGCAAGGTGAATGAATGTATCAATGAATAGATACAGTCCTTTCATGGAATTGAGGCCTAGGAAATTCACAAGAAATTGACCTAGGCATAGGAGATGGGGGTTCCACATTTAGTCCTAAGTGTGAAGTGAAGGAGATACCAAGGCACAGGTGTCTCCTCAGCAGTTGTCCAGCCTTTTTGGCAATTGGAGCCTTTGGTGGAAGTTGGAGGTCCCCCTCCTTGCCCGTCATCCAGCCTGCTGGCTCTTCAGCTGGCTGCTGCACCACCGACACTGCCAAGGAGGAGGCGGCAGGTCTGCCAGCCCCGCTGAGGTGGCTAGGGCGCCAATTGTCCTGCATCAATTCTCCCTCTCTGAGTAGAAACTCCAACTGCTGTTAGGGAAAAGGGGCGAAGACTCAATCTAACTGCTACCTGCTGAATCGGGCGATGATAGAAGGGGGCAGTTGGGGTTTCTCCAGAGGAGAGTGATTAAAGGGGTTCATCGACTGGAACCATCTTTATTGCGTGTGGCTTGATGACATTTCTTGCTAATCTTATCCATCAAGGCCTCCCTACCTTTTTTAAGTCACAGCACACATAGAAGATTATAGCATTTTTATGGCACCTGGTGGGAAAATTGGCTGCTCACGGCTAGGGCACCTAGGGCCAAGAGGTCAGTTCCTGGCCACACCCATGTTCGAGTCTACTAGGTGGGGATCTCTCCTGAGGGAT
>CAUYON010039722.1:0-21809 GCA_963573935.1 Arctocebus calabarensis | reverse complement strand
TACATCTGACCTGGCAGGTTCGAATCCAGCCCGGCCCACCAAATAACAATGAAGGCTGCAATCAAAAAATGGCCGGGCATTGTGGCAGGCGCCTGTAGTCCCAGCTACTTGGGAGGCAGAGGCAGGAGACTCGCTTGAGCCCAGGAATTGGAAGTTGCTGTGAGCTGTGATGCCACAGCACTCTATCCAGGGTGACAGCTTGAGGCATTGTCTCAAAAAAAAAAAAATTACTGAGCTGTGAAAACATCATCATAATTCAGTTTTAGAAATTTTCCATCATCCCCAACATTTCCCTCCAACCCATTTCAGTCTACCTTCCCTCCGCTCCTGACCTTCACCCTCCCCATCCATGTCAGGCTCAGGCAACCACTGATCTGTTTTCTATCCCTCTGGAATGTGGTTTGTATGGGTATTTATTGTAAGTGGAGCCATGTAATATACATTCCTTTGCCCTTGGCTTCCTGTATATGCTTTCGTATTTGGGGAGTTTATCCACATTGTAACGTGCATCTGTATTGTATTCCATTTTACTGTTGAAAGTATTACACTATTTGGATGTATCGCATTTCTTTTCATTTACTACTTACTTGACATTGGGATTGTTTCCAGTTTGGGGGTGTTGTGAATATTTCTAAGGACATTCATGTACACATCTTTGTATGGACATATATTCCCATTTCTCCTCAGTATATTCCTAAGAATAGTACTGCTGAGTGAAACACTAAGTGTATGTTTAACTTTTTTTCTTAAGACGCTGTCACGTATTGTTCAAAATGGCGGTATAATTTTGTATATCCACTTATTAATAGACATGTCTGTGTCTTCTCCAATAGTTGACAGTGGAAATGTGGAATCTTACTTGCTCAAAATGCTTAAATAAAAAGTCTGTCTTTGGCTGAACACTAAGTAAGGCAAACACAGAGGTCATCCCTAGGAAGCCTGGCTTCAAACTAAAACCAGAAACCTGAAAAGGCAGCAGAGATGTCACTGACCACATGTGACAGGGAAGAAAGACGTGACTGGTTTAATTCAGGCAAGTAAACAAACACAGAGCCCACTCGTAGCTGGGGAGTTTCAGATGCTGACTCCCTTTCATTCATTGCTGGATCGTTTGCACATGTCCATGTTGGTGGGTCACCCTCACCCAGAGCTGCATGTGCAGACTGCACCTCCTCTCCTGTGTTTGGATATTAGAGTGGGGTCAACCTGAGATAGTTAGGGATGCATTAAAGTCTCCATGGTTGTCTCACCCTCTGGAACTCTCATTGTCACTCGACAGTTCCCTAGTGTGTGGTTTGCCTCTCACGGCATTATGATCTAAAGCAAACTGAGCTTCCTTTCGGCTCTTGTAGTTTGGTTTCCACTTTAAATGACAGAACTCCAAATAAAGTTTCCTCTTGTAGTCAGGATGAAACTTCTCTTTTCAGGGCCTGCTCTACGTTGGGTAAACCTCCACACCATCTGGCTGGGTGAGTGAGCAATGGGAACAGCCTCGGGGAAGACTGCCACAGACTCCTCATGTTCCTACACCAAGTTTAGTTGTTTTCATTTATAAACTCTTCTCAGTTTGCTGTTTTTCTTTGATTGATTTTTCAGAGTGCTGAAATGATTGTTTTTGACAGTTTGGGCCAAATTTATAGTAGCTCTCTGAAGAAAGAATTGGTCAATCTCCTCACTCCATCATGCGAAAGTGAATCCTCTGGGTTATCTTTTATCTCCCTTAAAATACAGCTCCTGAAACAATCTATAAAGACTAGATTCAATAAAATTACAATAAAACATCATAACAAACGTGTGCACTGCCATCTCCTCTTTCCTCAAAAAAAACATTAAAGGAATGAAAAGTATCTCACAGCCAACAAGAAAAAGGCTGGAAGAGGAAATAGCAGACAAGCAATGTCATTGGAACTCTGAAAGACTGCAGGTGTCTACATTTAGTATATGACAAAAACTGGCCAGTCATACTCCAGAAGAGGAGGGTAACAAGCAGACACACACCATAGGGCCCATATAGAGGAGGAAACAGAATCTGAGCTATCAAGTACCCAGAGCTCAACTGCCTATCAACAGAAGAGTAGATAAATATACTTTGCTGTCATCTTACGATGAACCACACACATCAAGCAAAGTAAAGTAATTGCACCAACCAATAAATATGGATATATTTCAGTAAAATGTCAGTTCAAATAGGTAAATACAAGACTATATAGACCTTGAGAGTTCTTGTGAAATTAAAAAGAAACTAAAATAATACCCATGTGATTAATGGATTAGCAAATTATGTCAAGAGGACCAAATCTACCTGTTTTTATATGGTTGGTTCTTGAGCTAATAATGGCTTATACCCGCTCAAATGATGGAAAAACACATTTCTCCGCCTGTAATACAGACTTCCTGGAACATAGCCAAGCTCATTAGTCTATGTATTATCTATGGCTGCTTCTGTGCTACAGTAACAGAGCCGGCTATTTGGAATGCAACCGAACCGTCAGACTCATAGCGCTGCATCCAGACTGTTACAAGAGAAATTTACCAACCGCTGTAGTTGCACTTGCATGAACACTTACATCTAAACATATACAGATAGACACATATAAGCACATAAAACAAACTAAACAAAATAAACACATAAGTAATTTAAACATACACATGTTTATAATTGCATATACATATATTTAAATAAACAAATGTACACATTTTACTTATAAACCCACGCATATTTATATACACACTTACTATTAATGTGTGTAGTATCATGTATATAATATAAAATTATATAGAAAGCAAGATAATTATAAATGCAGAAATCTGGGAAGTCATTGTTTCAGATGGGATACCAGCAGGTGGATGGGTGGAACAAGTGTGAAGTTAGATCTGAGTTATTGTTAAAAGGTTTGGTTTTAAATTGAAATGTGCTCACTAAAAATAAATGCATAGAATATAGATAGATGATAGATAGATTGATAATAGCTAGAAAATAGATAGGTGAAAGTGTTGCTTAAATGAGGGAATAATCCTAATGAAATTATGCATAACTGACATCCATTAAGTTTTTTTAAACTCCCTTTATAATTTGTAAAATATCACCATAGAAATTTTTTCCCACTTCATGCAACTACAAAATTACTCAGAGAAAAAGATCGAAAGACTGAAGTTCTACTCTGTGGAGAGACAGGATCAAAGCAATCGCGGTGTGGCTAAAGGTGAGGCTCTGGGATCAGTCAAAAGCGCGAAAAATAAAACTATTAGTCTCTTTCACCTACTCATTTATCAAACTTCTTGTTCTTCAAACATGGAAAAATTAATTATTTTCTGGCAAAAATTGACTAATAACCCCCAACCACCAGCAACAAAGAATCATTTAGATGCTGACACTTAGTGGGGAGGAAAATGTGTTAGTTATCTACTGTCACATAACAAATCACTACACACATAGTAACTCAACACAACACAAATTAATAAAATGGGAGGCTCCTGAGGAAAATGGTATGGAGGGTCCTCTAAATATTAAATATGGAATTATCATGTGGTCTGTAAATGCTACTTTTGGGTCTGTACCAAAAGAACTAAAAGCAGGGAGGCCTACGGGCATTTGCGATCCATGCCCATAGCAATGCTATTTACAACAGCCACATGATGGGAGAACATCAGTGTCAATTGATGGCTAAATGGATGAATAAAATGTGCTGAATAGATTATAACAGAATATTATTCCTCCTCACAAAGGAATGAAATTATGATTCATGCTACAACATGAATAAATCTTGAAAACAATATGCTGGGTGAGATAAACCAGACACAAAAGGCTTTTGTGCAGATAAATGTTCAAGCAGATTAAAGGTGAGTAACTGGAGTCCTCGGATTCCCCTATGTGAGGTCCCTAGAATGTCAAAGGCACAGACGCAGAACGTGGAGCAGTGTTACCAGGATCGTGGCGAGGCAGGAAGGAGGAGTTCTTATTTACCGGGTATAAACTTTCTGTTTGGGGTGAGAAAACCTATAGAAGATTAAACATCATACTACAACAGCCACCAATATCATAATTCATCTGAGGAATTACTGAGAACAAGACATTCTCCTGGCAAGCCTGGAAATCTCTTGTACTTGGAAGACAGACCACCAAGTAGCTCAGTAATCCGGGAGGAGCAAAGTTCAATCCTGCAGTCCCTGTGAGAAGTACTCTGCGCTATCCTGCCCCTGTGGGTAGCCTCACCTCTTGCAGGGTGGACTGTCACTCCCTGTCTCGCAGGATCACTCACGTGGTCATGACAGAAACCATTCTGATCCGGATGATGGGAGTGGCTGCACATGTAAATGCACTTAATACCATTTATCTGTACACTTAAAAATGATTAAAATGCTTTTGGTAGGACAGCCATGTACACATTGAAGGGAAATATCACAGTATAACAAACATAATGGAATTTTAAATATCCACTGTATCTTCCTACTTGGCTAAAATGTAGAACGAAATGCTAAAACTAAAAGGAGGTGTGGGTGGGGAATAAGGGTTGAAGATCTCCTTGTCTGGTGCAACGTACGCTGTTCTGGTGATGAACATATTGAGAGCGCTGACTTCACTGTGATACAATTTACCCACCAACGAAAACACGTGGACCCCCTATATCTATTGAAATAACAATTAAAACTGGAATGATCATATAAAAAGGTAGAATTCCAGAAATAAAGAGAAGATTCCAAGCATTTCTACCCATGGGTAAATATGGGGCAGGCGAAATTTGGAAATTAGAATAGCATCTGACTTATGAAATATAACTTAAAGTTGAAGAATGTTTGGAATTATGCTTTGAAGTTTATAAAAAAATTCAACTTAAAATTTTATATCATGACCAAATATTAAAACAAGAGTGATGATCAAAATTCATTTTTACATATGAAAATTCTTAAAATCTTAGTATTTAATGTAACCTTTTTTAGAAGCTTACAAAAGTTTTGTTTCATCAGTATTAGAGAAAAATTACAAAAAAGAAGAAGATATAGAAATAAAATACAGCCTCCAGCACAGGACAGAAACAAAAGAAATTCCCTCCTAAGTTAATTTTAGGACAACAGCTATGATAGTGTTTAGAAAGCAACAGGTTTTATGGAAGCCAGAAGGGAGTGGGCACAAGAAAAAACCTTTCTATTCCCCTGCCTGCCTGAAATATTGGAACTGGTAAGAGTTTTGATGTGACAAAAGAAAGTGGATATTTTAAGTTCTCTGACTATAATTTAATAACAATACAAATTAAGTTAGCAAATAAATTATGTTCTTATTGCTCTGTTTTCACCAAAAATCCAGCGTGTATTTTGTGTTTCATATCCTTTGTGAAAACTTTTCTCATCTATGCCTACTGAATGGATCATTTCCTCCTAAGATACTTTGAATGTTGTGGTAGTTGATACATCACAGTTAATTACACATAGTAACACAGCTGCAGGTAACACTTCGATACAGGCTGGGTGCCCATGGCTCAGTGGTTAGGGTGCCAGTCACATGCACCAGGGCTGGTGGATTCAAACACAGTCCATGCCCTCTGGAAAAAAGAAAAAGACTTCAATTAGAAATTAATGTTACCAAGGTTAAATTAATCAAAATTAAAAAAAATTTAAAACCCACTAATAAAAATATAACCTCTAATAAAATTTTAATTTAATTTGATCAACATTTTTAGTGTTATAATAATGTTCATCAGCCTCTCTGAGCAGTTTTTGTGAGCTCTGCGTCTTTTCTGGATATTGTGTTAATGATGCTTATTTTAGCTTTCATAAATGATTATACTCACACCCACGCATGCAGACATAGCCATCCACCTGCACACCCTGCATAGTACATGCCTCCTGAAATCCAGTGGCAAGGAGTTGGCACCCGGGAAACTTTAGGAGAACGTCCAGTTGACAATCTGGAAATCTCATCAGGTACTGTCCAAGAATGTTCTCCAAACAGTCAAATCTGCTCTCCTCTTCTTTCCAAGTTGCTGGCGCTGGTCCTCGTCCTCTGGTAAAGCTGAACCCTTTTCCCTTCCACCTGGCTCCGTGTTGCTTCATAACATTTTCTGTTCAGCTGCAAGACATGCTGCCTTCTCCCTAATGCCAATTATTTACTCAGCCAACATGGTTCCTCCTCTGCATCTTCACAATATTTTGCACGTATGTAATGCTTTCTTAAGCAGAATCTCAAAGTTCTTCCAAATATGTGACTTCATTATTCTTCTTGATAATTCTGTAATGAATACAGGTACAACCAGTCTCAAATTTGCCAATGGATTGGATTCCCAATAGTCATTTGGATGTTGGTTGTTTGAAATCCAGAAGTAAAACACGGAGACTGGATCATGGGGTCGTGGGAACGTGACTTCATGCACATGCACACTGAGGTGTAGTTTCATATGAAGCCACTGCAAGGGCCATCCGGTAAGTGCAGCGATGTTTCTGCAGGATTATGTTTCAGAAAGTCTCACAGGGTATTCTGGAAAAATGTTTTCCTCTGCTGACTTCCTGGAAACAGAATTTAGCAATTTCATGTTCAGTACTACACAGTCCTGGTCTTTAATCCCCATCAAGGCTAAGCATTTGCAAAGGGGCCGAGCCAGTCCTAATCCAGCAGCGGTAGCCCGCGTCGGGGAGGATGCTGGCGGACCGTGCGGAGAGCTGTGGTGGCCGCGGGCCAGGAACTTGTGGGACTGAGTTCCCAGGTTATGATGTCATCTCTCTTTTTAAATTTAACTTCTAGTTTCCCAAATGCTGGCCTATAAGTACTGTGTTCACCACCAAATCCTTGTTACTTTTCATCAAGGTTTCTCACCTTACCGGGACATTGAGTACTAGAAAGCAGTTACATGTTTTCTTCCTATATCTTCCTATATTTATATTCCTGTCTGGGGGGGGAGGAGGGCGGAGGGGACAACTTTGCAGATAGGCTAACATTTTCCAGTAAATATTTTATTGAGCTTTGAAAAGATAAAATTATGCAAGAAATAAACCACCCCATTAAAAAGTGGGCAAAAGACACAAACAGATGTTTTCTAAAAGGAGCTAGATGAATGGCCAGCAAACATCCGAAGAAATGCTCAACATCAGTAATCATCGGGGAAATTCAAATTATAACCACAGTGAGACGTCACCTTGCGATTGTCAAAATGCCCGTTCTTAACGAGGGAAAATGCCATGGTGCTGGCCTGGATGCAGAGAGAAAGGAGGCTCAGACCCTGGGAGTGGGACGGCAAATTAGCGTCACGTCTGTGGAGAGCAGTGCGGAGATTCCTCCGAGAAAGCCGGGGAGACTTATCACACGACTCAGCACCCTGGTACCAGGGACCTGCCGAAAGGAAAAGGAGCCATTTGATCACAGTGACACCTGTGCTCGAACGTTTATTGTAGCACAATTCACAATTGCAAAGGAGTCAACCTAAGTGCCCATGAAACTGATGACTGGACAAAAATACGACTCTATCTATCCATCCATCCGTCCGTCCGTCCATCCATCCATCCATCCATCCATCCATCCATCCGTCCATCCATCCATCCATCCATCCAGACACACACACACACTGTGCAGTACTACTTAGCCATAACAGGGAATGAAATAATACTTTTTGCAGCAACTTGGAGGGAACTGGAGACCATTATCCTACGCGAAGCATCTCAGGCAGGAACCAACTCCACAGGCACTTTCTAATAACTGGCAGCTAATCAGTGAGCGGGCGTGAGCCCAGAGGGTCACAAAGGACATTTGAAATCCAGAAGCAGGAAGGGCAGAAGGAGTGGGGGGGGGGTAAAACCTACCTGTCGGGCGAGACGAACACTATTCAGGTGAAGGGCACATGAAAAGCTCCAACGGATACAAGGTATCCGTGTAACAAAAAACATTTGTATTCACTTCATATTTTGAAGTAACACCCACCAAAGTTTATGAAAGCAAAAACACAGACATATATTGGTGGGTAGTTTTAGTATGTACACTAAAACCCTAGATGCTGTTAATCTTTTAGAGAAATTCTCAGTCTAAATACTCTCTTCTAAACATTTAGAGAAAAACTTACCTTGTTTAATAAATACAGTGGAAATAGAGATTCGGAAAATATAAGATGGGAAAAATTAGGATTTATGGAATGAAGGGAAGGTGGGATCACTCAACCACAGGTTAGAAGAGTAGGATGGTGGCCAGCATCCCCCTGTGTGGTCATGAAGGGCGGCTGAGGAGAGGGGGGATTTACTGTGTGCACATCCCAAGGGAAAGGTGTTTGGAAAAGGAGTAAGGGCCGGGAACGGGGGAAATGAAAATCTTTCAGGGAGTGTGTGTGGATATGGAAAAGGGGTAGTTGGTAAAGAAGGTGCTCACAGCTTCCATAATTTTTCTTGTCTTATTGATAATTTCCTGGATTTTTCCAATTGCCACAGGAAAAAACAGAATCTATGTTTAGTGCCAAAAAGCCTTTTTTTCACAGTCGGCATAGCTGCTTTTCTGAACTGTCAGGTTTCAGGATCTGTAGGTTCTAATTTTTTTGTTTTTATTTTCCCTTTGTAAACATTGTTTTGTGAGTCTGAGAATTTGAGACATCATGTGCAGACATCAGAAAAGTAACTAAAATGCAGGAACTGTGGGCGTAGCCTGCGTCCTTGGCACACACCTCTCCCTGTACCTCTTTCTCCTCCGAGGAATGCCACTTTGGGGGAGCATTCGATGACTTACTTGCCTTCTTCCCCTTTTTTCCTTATAGCCCTATTACTTACCAAATAATTCTCTCTGTACATCTGGGGTCCTGAGTGAGAAACTAACGCTGGGTGTTTCAGGATTCCAGACACTTTGTCAGTATTTGAAACAAGCTCAGAGAAGAGGAGAAAGATAAAGGGTATGTCCAGAGAGGGACCAGGGAGGGCTTTCTGGGTCAGGGATCTTCCCTGGTTGTTTCCAGGTCTCCTCTCAAGGTTTGGCACTGGGAAGATCTTGGAAGTCACTTACCCTGAGCGCTCGTCTGAGGGATGTGTGGGGGCCAGGTGTACACCACAGCGGAGTGTGGATGGGAAAGGAAATTCCTTACCGCAGAGCTGAGTGATCTCACCTTAGAAATAAGGAAAGCTAAAATGTAGACGTCTTCCACAGAGATAACACTCCTAAATTCCGTAATTTACTGCTGAAGGTGACTGGAACCTTCAGAAGATACGAGTTTAAGCAATTGTCAGCAGAGGTAGCATAATGATTATACAGTAATGTTCCAATTCCTGGTCAGCAGGTACCAATGAGGCATAAACAAGCACATCTGGAAGTTTCTGGATATATAGTAAGTTGATTGATTGATAACAAATAATGGATCACAGTTGGCCATTTGAATTAATTTGGAAAATAATTCAGCTGTAAATAGATTATAAGGAGAAGGCGGTAATAGTAAAGGTAATTAATGAATTAGGTTTTAGTATAGTTTTAACAGTGAAACTATACACCTTGTTCAATCAAAAAATTGATTCTGTATGCAGTCTGAAAAATTAATTCATTGTGCTTATACTACAGCTAAATTTATTCTAGGGGAAGTATTGCATAAGCTCTAAAAATATAAATGATGTTAGACACATCTAATTTTTCAAGAACAGGTTCATTTCACAATATAACTTAAACCTTTTTTTAGTCAAATAACATGGCTTAAACAACAAAAACCCTGTTTTCTATAGTAATTTTGTGTTTTTATGAAGAGAAAAATGTTTGTTTGAAATTTTATAAATTTTATCAAAATAAATTAAAAGAAAAAGAAACTGTAAGTGGATCCCATCATCTATTTTCCTTTCATGTGAATAATTTGGTTTAAAAGTATTAGTATTTTGGCTCAGCGCCTGTAGTTCCGTTAGTAGGGCACTGGCTCCATACATTGAAGGTGGAGGGTTTAAGCCTGGCTCAGGCCTGCTAAACAACAATGACAGCTACAACAAAAAAAACAGCCGGGGGTTGTGGCAGGTACCTGTAATCCCAGCTACTCGGGAGGCTGAGGCAAGAGAATCACTTGAGCCCAAGAGTTTGATGTTCCTATGAGCTGCGACTCCATGACACTCTACCCAGGGTGACAAAGTAAGACTCTGTCACAAAAAAATAAAAATAAAAATAAAATGTATTAGTGTTTATTTCTCTTGTTCAGTGTTACTAACAGTCATTTAGACACCACTAGGAATACAATATACATCGTAAACTGATGACATGTTGTTACCTGTCATAGAATCGCTGTGTCTGGTTCGTTATAACCAGGTCACTGGCTATATATACTTCAGCTCTGAATTTCAATGCACATTTTCCCACTTGAAAGTCTTTAGAGCATGATGATGAAGAGCTGGGAACATAACATGTTTAAACGTTATAAAAATAGAGAAACAAAACATGGGATCTTCATCTGATCCATTTAGCTGCCAGTTCAATAATGGATGTCTTTGTATGAAGATCTGTTGTTCTCTAACTTTTTTGCTTAGCATATGAAATCTGGAATTCATAAAGGAAAAAGGAAAAGGCAGAGAGATTTTTTGGTTTGCCTCATTTAGAGGTGAAAGCAGTTCTCAGTCACTCAGCTGCTAGACCTAATTCTTTGGAATATTCCTTGGACTAGGCATTGGGTCACTCCCATTTTTCATAGCTTGTCACACAATTAACTAAATCATTAAAATGGAACTAGTCCATTGTGACAAACCAAAATGACTAAAAGCCTGCCTCAGGCACTGCACCACATGGCTGTTTAAAAAAACTCTGTCTCTTCAATGTTGGTGATGGATAATGTGACAAAAATATTCCGATTAAATTCTAACTTTGGAATACTTAATAAATTAGTAACAGCATTAGAAGTGCCACTTACCTTCACCTGTCAAGGTGGAGCAGGGCTGCGCGGCTGATCTTTTGCCCTCCCTGTCTGCCTTCACGCGAGCTGCTGGCAGCTGAGGGGGTCATATCTTGTGAAGATACCAGACGACAGCCGGTGACGGGATCATCTATAACGCCTCCGTGCTCCTTCACTTCTTTCGCTCAAAACCCGAGTAAAGAACACAGTGCTTCCCTTGTCACAGTGGAGCCCGGTTTCTCTCTGCTTCATCCCTTTTGATTCTCCATTTTTTTTCTGTTTTGTATCTTGTAAAAATTATTTGCTTTTAGTGTTTTTACAGCATTTCTCAAGGAAGTATTTCTCTGACTAAAGCACATAGCTATTTTAAAACAATATTTAAGATGGAAATAAGTAAAATTATGATTTTTAGAGTGTTCATTGCCTGAACGCTTACATTTTTTTGTTTGTATTTTCCCACTAGAGTTGTGTGGCCTACAAATATGAAATGATACAGTTGTATGTTGTTAAACAAAATAATCAAAGAAAAATAATTGTAATCATTGTTGTAATTACTTTTAGTGCAGGGCTATTCCTATATTATCAGAGGTATTGTTTTTGTGTTCACAAACTTTGACATCCACGTGTATATGAGTGCATTGGAGCAACGCGCCATACTAGAAGTTAGGACGTGAAGAGTTTGATGCCGGTTTCAACACTAACTACTCACGGGAATCCACAAAGTCACTTCCCTCCCCGGGTCAAGGTCCGGACGTTAGTGAAATAAGAAGGTGGGTTGGAGTGATCTCTCTGATCTTTTCCACAATTCTCCTTTGCCACGATGATCATCAAAAAGGGGGGTTAGGAAAATGGAGGCAAATATTTAGGTTTATAACATCTGATTTTTATTTTTTATATGGGTGAAAATGGAAACGTTTGTACCTAACTACTTTGTGAAATGATGTGGCCAGCAGATAAGCAGAAATTCCTGATTTAGTTTCAGGACAAGATGTGTTAGGAACTAATGAGTAAGTGAATGGTTTCTTCTCGTGGCAATCTCCATTTTTAAGTTAGAGGTCAAGTTCTTGAGAAGCTTTCTCTATTTGTTACTTTTTAAATTTATAAATATTAATGGGGTGCAAGTGTTTTATTACATGAGTGAATAAAATGATGCTGAAGTCAAGCTTTTCGTGTGCATGTGGCTGTAGCAGTGCACCTTGTACCACACACCCACTCCCCCCCTTCTCAGTTCCCAGTGCCCGTTATATCACTGTACGCTGCGGACTGACTGCTTAGCACCCACTTTTAGTGAGAACACGTAAGGTTTATTTTTCCATTCCTGGGATACTTCACTGAAGATAATGTTCTCCAATCCTGCCCAACTTGCTGCAGAAGGCATTTTTACTCCCTTGTCTGCTGTAGTCCTGCATGGCGCGTGCAAGTGTGTGTGTGCACCACATCTTCTTTGTCTACTGGACAATTAATAGCCACTCAATGTTGATTCCTTATCTTTGCAATTATAAATTCTTCTGCCAAAAACATTCCACTGCAGGTATCTTTTTAATATAATGGCTTTTATTCCTCTGGGTAGGTACTCTCAGTCATAGCACTGCTGGATCAAACAGTAGGTCGCTTAGTCCTTTAAGAACCTGCACTTTGGGCTTCTTTCACAACTTAGCAATTATGAATTGGGCTGCAATAAACATTCTAGTACAGATATCTTTATTGTGATGTGATTTTTGGTCTTCTGGATATATTCCAGTGGAACTTTTCAAAGGAAATAACTTAATATTTCTGAGAAAGTAAGAAATGCAATGGCTGTCCATTATTGCCTCATATGTATTAATTTGGCTTTGCTGGTATTTAGGCTGAGAACCAGGATATCAAACACTGACTCACATCAAGCAGTACAGAAACGATGTGTATTAGGCCTAGTATTTTATTAAACATAAAATAATCCCCTTTACAGAAATCTTAATTTATAAGATAACTGGTAAATGTAAGTATGACAACATAGTCAAATACATGAATAATTGTCAATCCGTCAAAACTGTTAGTGCTTTTTATGGAATTTAGTTTTGTTTTCTGATTCTTGAGACACAATTCTACTTTTCAGGAGTCTACATGAATCTATTTCATATTGCTATGACATTTGTTTTAACTGCTGCATTCAGTTTCCAGGATTCTAGAGATTCCAGAGTTGATTAAATATTCAGAGCTTTTCTATAAATGTTCTTGAGTCCTTCCTTCTGTTCTACCTACTTTCTAGATTTATTTCTTACTCAGAGTTTGAGTAATCATTCCATGCCTGCATGAGCCAAACTGAGAAGCAAAGTTGAAACGGGAACGTTTGGTCCTGGCATAAGAGCAAATGGTGTGGCTGAGTCTACTGTATGTAACCAGAGACAGCTCAGAAGGGCAGTTCTGGTCTGGGAGACTGGCTAGGTCTGGATGGGTCAGGTGTTAGTTCTCCCTTTTCCAGCTAGAATATGATGACCCTTCTTCAAGCTGGATAGTTGACCTCCATTAAGGATTTTCTCATTCAAATGCATGTAACTATAATTATTTCTGCCTGGTTCAGAAAAAAAAAAAAATACCTAGCACCCAGAATGTGTTAGCCAAATATTTCAAGAACTTTAAAAATTCTGGAAGGTTATGGAATTACCCAAAAAAAACCTGTCAAGCAATACCTTTCATATTTTCTTCATGTTACCATGAAATGGGATATATCTAATAGATTTATGATAAAAGTAATGCACCATATTAGTGAAGTAAAATTGACAAATTTACTTATTAGATAACTTGTGGTTGCCTTAATCAGTAATTATATGATAGCACTGAACTTCCTGAGATCAGCCCTATTCAACAGAAATATTTGAACAACAAAGCCAAGCTACACATGTAATTTTAAGTTTTATGACAGTAACAAGTAGTTTTTAATAAAATATATTTTATTAACACAATATATAAAATATCATTTCAAGATGAAATCATAATTATTAATAATATCTTTTGCATTCTTTTTTAATCCTAAGTTTTGAAAATCTGTGTTGTATTTTATTTTCATGTGTCTCCATTCAAATTAGCCACATTTCAAACTCACTAGCCACAGGTGACTAGTAGCTATTTATATTGGACAGCATAACTCTAGTTAGAAAAATAATACTAAAGAAATAGCTGAGCTCAACATTGTGCAATATAGTGTGTGTGCATATTATATATCAAGTTTTACTTTTATTTTCAGTGGACACATAGCAGTTATACATATTTATGGGGTATAGCATAATGTTTCAATACTTATGTACATTGTGTAAGGATCAAATTAGGGTAATTAGAATATCCATCACCAATCTCTCCCAGCTGTTGGCTACTTTATGAATTATTTCCAGGTTGCTATAAATCTACAGTTCTTTAATATCCTTCCAGTTTCCTTAGCTGCTACTGTGAGGCTGTCAATTCATAGAATAGTCCCGTGTTTATTTCTAGATGTGCAGTTATCTGCTGACATTTTATCTTTAATCTGTCATGAATTGTGAAGTCAGACTACAAAATAGAAATGCTCTTAAAAATACTTTGTGCTTGTGAGTGAAAGTTTGACAGGTTCTAAGAGCAAAGGGCATGCCTTTTATCCCTCAAGGTTTACAGATACTGGCCTTTTGGTTTTTGTCTTTGTTTAATTCACAGCACTTGGTTTTATTCTTGGTAGTTCACAATTTTTAATGAAAGGACATTATTCTTCAATATGTATGATATGAGAGAGAGAGAATGGTGAAAGTTGATGAGTGCAGCACTATATTTACCCATAGCTTTGAGAATATAAAATTTTTTATCTTCTCCCCAAACAGGTCACCATGAGGACAATAATGTGACAATCTGTTATCATTAACTCTGCTGGAGAGTTTTGAAGACAGTAGAGAGGATTAAATGATCTGGAAAACTCAGTCTATGGGAAAGTCTATTGTACTCATCTCTGTTATTTCCACTGCCACACATCACTGAAATCTTAGAAAAATATAATTTGCTACAGTGACATATAGACACAAAAGTAATTTTTCACCTTCCTTTTAGCCCAGATAAAATCTCAGAGATTCTTTAATACTGTATTAATAGTTCCCATTCCACATACTAGCTTCATACCAAGTCTTAATAATTAAGTTGCTTTCAGAATGTGATAATCAAATTTTAAGTTATCAACCTATCTAAGAAGCACACATGGGCGGCGCCTGTGGCTCAAAGGAGGGCACCGGCCCCATATGCCAGAGGTGGCTGGTCAAACCCAGCCCAGGCCAAAAACTACAAATAAAAAAAAAAAAAGAGAGAGAGAGAGAGAAGCACACAGATATTGTGAAATATTTTACATAATATATTTTTTGTACATTAAGTCTATGAGATAATGGTCAAAAACAAGTCTTACAGATTTTTCTGATTTGATAAAGCAGAAAGAAAGAATCAGCCATTATATTAGGCACTAGAATCAATCCCAAATCTTTTGTTTTGTTTTGTTTTTGAGACAGCATCTCCCTCTGCTGTCCAGGGTAGTAGAGTGCTGTGGTGTTATCACACAACCTCAAACCCTTGGGTTCAAGAGATCCTCTTGCCTTAGTCTCCAAGACAGCTGAGACCACAGGTACCTGCCATGGTGCCCAGCTAACTTTTCTATTTTTAGTACAGTTGGGGTCTTGCTCTTGCTCAGGCTGGTCTTGAACTCCTGAGCTTAAGCAACACACCCACCTCAGCCTCCTAAAGTGATAGGATTATAGTTGCGAGCCATCACACCCAGCTGATCTCAAATCTTAAACTTTGTTTCCCTCAAAGCTATTTTGTTTTATGTGTAATTGCAGCCCTAAATTTCACCTACATCACATGATAAGAAATTCATATTTTTGCTTTAGCATACCAGAAGAAAATTAGATAAGAAAAAAAAATGATTTGATAGGTAAATATATCAAGTTATGCCTAAAATAACAGCATAATACTTTTATTTAATGACATTTGCAATTATGGTAATAGACTAGATTTAACTAAGCACAGATCTAGTGTCACTGTCCACAATTGAATAACTACCAGAGAAGTTTTCTGGACAGTTTATTACGACTTTAGCATATGAACCAATCACTGAAACAATATACAGGCACTAATTCCAGAATTACAATGCATGAAAATATAAATATTTAACTTTATTTTCAAAGAAAAAATAAATGATATTGTGCTAAATGAATTATGTCATTCATGAAATAACATTCCAATTTTTGAACCAGTGGCTATTTCTTCCTAAAGCTCACAAAGGCAGAATACTGACACTTGAAAACTATTTACAGTATAATTTTGCTAGTAATCTAATTAGTTAATTCACTGTCATTAGCCGTAGGGATTTTCTACTGCCTAATTTTGACTTTTTCTCCCAAAGGATGATAGTAATAAATTGCTGTTTGAAGTTTACCTAACTTTTGTAGCGGTGTGATTGCCAATTCTCTTTATTTACATTTTAACTCTCTCTTTCCCTTAATTATTTCCCCTCGTTAAAATGCAAGGGAGAAACTTAAATCTGCAGAAGTAACTTATAAATGAAATCGATTTCTATATGTACTATAAAATCATGTCTGTCAACCATTACTTAGGTACAAAGCATTATGTAGGGCACAGATTGGTAGAAGATATAGTACTTAGCTTTGAAAGTATTATATGTAAAATAAAAGCAGCAGGAGAATAAATATTGATAACAGCAATCAGTATGTGACATGATTTTTTCATTTGAGACTGAGACACACTGTAAAAGCAGTAAGTAGCATTTGACTTATATTTTTAAGATATAAAAGGGAAGACTTGGAGTCTTGACAGATAGTGTTTCAATAAGAATAGAGGAATTAGGTAAGGGCAGTGAAGTGTGTATTTTGGATAATAAGTAATCCAGAATGAGTGTAATGTAAATTTCTTTGTGGATGGTATTTGTATCAGTTAGTTATTGCTGCATAACAAAGTACCAAAACTTGATATTTTGAAGCAGCAGTCGTTTGTTATCACTCATTCATCCTGAATTGCTGAAAGTTAGCTGTGTTTGCCTGAGCTGGTTCACTAGTGTGTTTGTATTTCACGTATCTCTCTTGTCATCCTTATTCTCATGCCAATGGAAAAAGAACAAGGCTTATAAACACATGCTGTGTGTCTTAAGAGCTGATGTGACGGCTGGCATACTTTGAATTTGCTTCATTCTATTGAACAACAGAAGACAGACAGGGAAATCCAAAGTCTGGGAATGGAGAAGGATAGTTTATTCCCTCATTTACTAAGAAGAACTGATAAGTCACACCAAAAGGCAGAGACACAGAGACAGCCGAAGAATTAAGGACAAGCCGCAATTTTCACACTGATTAAATGCAAACTTGGAAGCTTTTCTACAGTGGATTTGTAAAGGTAGTGAATATCAATCCCTTTTTGTTTTATTTTATAAGTGAAAGAGAGTTATCAAAAGTTGGGCATCTAGGTATTTCATCAATAATCTCATTTTCTTTTCTTTTCTTTCAATTGTACTTATATCTATCATCTTATTCATTTATAGACTATGCTTTTTCTCTTTCAAGATAGTATCTTTCTCTTGAGGTTAATAAAATTATTTTTTCAAGATTTTCTTCCTAAAGTTTAAACTTATGACTTTTTAATTTAACTTTTAAATTTAACTAAAAATACTATCATTTACTTGTTATATAACACTTTGACTTAACTATTGCCATTTTATAAGTGAAATGAGTAATATATTATACTAACACAGTTTATGGGTCTATTTTTTCCCCACTGATTTGCAGAAGCTCATCACTTGCACATCAAGCTTTCATATAGACAAAAATGTTCTCTGTACTTTCTATTCAATGCCATAAGTTACCCCAGGCCTCTACTCTGTCCCTTGAACACACTATCTGAATTATGATAGATTCACTTATAAAACCAAAACAAGACCAATCAAGGAAGGATTAAGACCGTTTAGAAATTGAATCTTACCATCTATAAACATTATGTATCTCGCTGTTTTTATGGACTTCCTTAGGCTTTTGCAAATATTTGTATGTGTGTGTGCATTTTTAGACATCTTTATTTGTATAGGGTAGATCAAAAAATTAAAAATAAAATTTAAGGTACTTCAAGTCAAAAGAAATGTCGATATTAAGTACTTTAAAGTGTTAGAAGAGCTGGAGGGACAAATGTCAGAAAAGACCATTGCTAAATCTTACATTAACTGCTAACTTTAAAAGAACTAGAAATTTCAGAAACTCTAGATAAGTATTAAAATTACCATAGCGTTCAGCATTGAGACACTTGGTACTACAAAAACCATCTGGGGCCACTGTAGGTGGAAAGGATAGGAAGTCTGCGTCTCTACACTTCCCTGTCTCTTCCTGTCTCCTGTTGAGTGGCACCTGACCCTGACTCCTCCTGGCAGGTGTTCAGAGAAATGAAATTACTGGGCTCTTGGGCCCTCTAATATGCTGGAGAACACAAGAATTAGGAACGGCACCACATAGCAACTCAAAATCCAGCACAGTGTTGCATAATCACTGTTTCCATTATGAAGAGGAACTTTTTATTTCAATTTTAAATCATATATCACAGATAGGAATATATCACTTATCTACATTAATCTTATATACAACAAAAGCCCCAGGATGCAAATATTAAAACCAAGACAAGGGGCCATATCTATTTCTTTTTTCCATCTCCTTCGCTCCCCTCCACTCCCCTCTACCTACCTAATTTCTTTCCTTCCTTCCTTTTGCCTCCCTCTCTGCCTCCCTCCCTCCTCCCTTCCTATCTTCCTTCCTATAGAAATCTATTGACCTCTCCTTCCTCTCTCTACCTTCCTTCTTTCTTCCTTTATTTTCTTCATCTCATTTTCCCTCCCTCCCCTCCTTTCTCTTTCCATTCTTCATACTTCCTTCCTTTTTTCCTTCTTTTCTTCTTCCTCCCCTTCTTTGCTTCTTTACTCCATTTCTTCTTTCCTTCTCTCTCTTTGTTTTTTGTAACAACAACAAAAAATCTTATCAAACTTTCAGTACAGTTTTATTCTACTCAGTACTTACAAAATGTATAGTACTTATTCCACCACAATGACAAGAATCTGCTCAACTCCTTTGGGATGCCAAACTCCAAAAATATGTGATTGTGTCTATATGTGTGTGTGCGTCAGTGCTTATGTGTATTTTATATATAGAGAGAGAGAGTTATACAATACATGTTTTATTTTAACTTCTCACACTCTTGTAAACATTAAGTATACATTCTTATAATTGAATGAAACTTGATGCTCATAAAAATTAAGATACTATTCTAAATATCAACAACTAGCAAATATTACAGCAGAGATTCAATCCTAGTTCTGTCTCTTATGCTAAAATGTATAGTCTTTCTGTTTGTCAGAATGTCTTCAAAATTCTGAGCAAATGGGAAAGTTTTCAGGGAAAAGTCTGGATCTTGTGAAGCATTTGCCTATCTCAGCTTCACTCTGGACACTAGGCTTAGTACAGTGAGAGCAACCGGACTTCAGACCCATCTACTGGTACAGATAGAATCCTTCATATAGTGTAGGATAGAGTTGAGGTATTCACATGATCAAGCATTCAGATTAAGTATTTCCATTTTTTGTGCATGAGGAGGAGTGGGCAGAAACTTTCTTATACTCAAAATCCTTTCCAGAAAAGTCATTTGGAGTTTATTCCCTATAAGTAATCTTTCAAGGCATTCAAAAGGAAAGGAAAAGGCAAAGCCAATTAAATGTAAATATTTCCTGTGTTCCTATGAATTATTTCCACACCAAAAAACATTAAATACGAGTTAGAATTTATGGGGTAAGTACAATGCATGATGTATTTTGTGTACATTAATCAACGTGCTTGAATGTTTATGACTTGAAGATGCCTTGCACTGTGCTAGCAAATGTTTATGTGCTATGAAGCCTAGATACTCTGTCATATTATCACAGTGACCTAAGAAATTCATACAACTTCAGAATATACAATATTGTATACAAATTGACAAATTACATAAGTTGTTTTAATTTTGTTTGGGTTTATATGTGTATGTTTTATATGATAAAATTTCCTATGAAATAATTCAAAAGATAATGTTTTCTAAAAGATAAATAACTACAAAAATAAGTAAATAACTATTTTTACATAATACAGCACTTCAAAAATAATTAATAGGGTGGCACCTGTTGCTCAAAGGAGTAGGGCACCAGCTCCATATGCTGGAGGTGGTGGGTTCAAAAATTGCCAAAAAACCAGTCCCAGCCAAAAATTGCCAAAAAACCAACCAAACAAACAAACAAATTTAACATTTTATCATTGAAATACAGTTGTGGAAGGAACTCTTCCATCTTCCTTCCTGGAAATTCGCTTGCCCCTTACAAGACTAATGCAGACACTTCAATTTTTAGGAAGCTCTTAGCATTCGGCAAAACTTTCTCTATGAGTCTTCCCTTCTCATGTTATCTTACATTTCCAGTTCTGGCCACACTGCAAACATTTAAACAAGTAGCAGTGCTGTTCATATATTCAGTACATATGTAGCAGATAACATACCTGAAAAGTATTTTTTTTCCTTTTCAAGTTTCTATGCAATTTTCAAAACTATTAATAGTGAATAATTTCCCATTTTTGAGATTCAGAGAACCTACCCCTCTATTCTTATCAGCTATAATACTTTCCAAGGGTTGCATACATTGGTATTAAGGGGTATAGGTTTTCTTTCATGACAACCCTGTCAATGCTAGACCCATAACCTGAGCAGCCAGGCTACACTCTAATAAAATGACACTGTTCCCCATGGACCTGCACCAATGTATACTGGGTGAGTTGCGTAAGTTATTGAAGAAACATTTCATTCTCAAGGCTGAACTCAGGACCTCTCTTAATATACGTGCTTCCTCTTACTAAGGCAGGAATTTAGTTGGTTGTCAAGATGGAACTGTCAGCTTTGCCCTGGATGTTTTTTGTAGTTACAGCGCGTGTACATGAATGAAATGGGGTTGCATTTAAAGTGACACAGTGAATCCATTCCCATCACATTCATCAATCCTAATTCACTTCTGTCTTTCCGGAGTGTTCAGTCTGTGTCATTTGTTTTAATTGCTTCTGATTCTACCAATATGCTTTTCAATTAGTTGGAAGGAGCCATAACAAGAGTGACATAACAGGAGTGCTCTGTGCTCTGCAGAACCGGCCTCCACAGCACTCTGTGCCGTTAGATATGCTTTACATCCTCCACTTGAAACCTGGATTTTATTAACCTGTTGACAAAAAGACTCTTCTCAAAAATTAATTAGAGTTCTGTTGAACTACGTGAATTTAAAACAATTCAGTTGGTAATTGATAGAATGCACCGGTTCACAGGTGGCCAAGACATTTCCTCTGCTCTGTCTCCATCTGCTGAAGTGCCTAGTGTAGATTTAAATGGCTTATCCATCATCTTTCTACAAGCGAGCGTAGACCGAAACCCCTTCCCTACAGCTGCTAAGCTGCGTTTAGTTGTCTTTCTTTGAATGTCACAAGCACCATAAATAACCTGTTTCTAACATTGCAGAATTCAATTAAGGTGCCTAGATTTCATTTATCTCTAGTATTCACTGTATAGCTCAGAAGTTAATATAGATTTTGATTTGTTAAGATGCTTCCATGAATAAAAGTTAAGGACAAAATGATTTACATACAGGAAATAACATCTTCCAAGATGTTTATATACGTAAACAGAAAACTGATTGTTATTTTAATTTTATTTTGTATAGGGAACTTATTCCTGGATCATTTTTTTTTTTTTTTTTTTTTTTGAGACAGTGCCTAAATCTGTCACCCTGGATAGAGTGCTATGGCATCACAGCTCACAGCAACCTCCAACTCCTGAGCTCAAGCGAGTCTCTTGCCTCCGCCTCCCAAGTAGCTGGGACTACAGGCGCCTGCCACAACGCCCGGCCATTTTTTGGTTGCAGCCGTCATTGTTGTTTGGCGGGTCCTGGTCCTGGATTCGAACCTGCCAGCT
>CAUYON010039720.1:0-10430 GCA_963573935.1 Arctocebus calabarensis | reverse complement strand
AAGAGGTACCAAATCAATTGTCCCAGCCAGTATCAACCTCAAATCAAAGAGTTGAAAAGTCTCTGGCGACTAGACAGCTGAAGTCTGCTGGCAGCTTTAGTATAACTCACTCCAGTGTTCTGTGGGCTCAGGAGGCCCCCCAAAGCCAGTAAATTAGCCTGGGAAGGTTGATGCCTCTTTCCCCACATTGCCCCTCTGTCACGCCCAGTCTCTGGTAACCCTGCAGGGCTGTGGTCCAGTTCCCTCCAATGAGCAGATGCTCTAGAGGTTTGCGCCTGCCTAGGTTACACGGGGCTCTGTGGCTCCTCAGCCAGTCCACCGGTTGTGTCGGTGTTGGTAGGGAGGGAGGGGAGGCCTAACAACCTGGGTACTTGATGGGGGCTGGGGTGATTCACTCAGTTCCAGCCCTGTCCCTGATTGATGTAAAGTAGATGAAAAAGCTGATAGAACAGAACAAGTTTGCAGAATTTCTGCTCTGTGAAGGAGATGCTGGGCTGCTAATAGTCCTGACTTAACCTGCGAGCTTCAGCCCTTTGTCTCTGCTGTCATCCCCTGAGGGCCAGGTGTGACCGAAATTTAGCAAAGCCAGACGGCCAGCCACTTTTTGGCTTACTCTCTCACCACTCCCAAGCCGGGAGAATGGCACAGACCAGCGGCAACCCAAGCCCTGTCCACACCCCTCGAGAAAGTGTTCAAGAATCTGGACTCCGTTGGGGAGAGATCTCCAAACCTCAGGGTGAGAGTGGAGGGGAGTGCCGGGAGTTCCAACTTGCAGGTAGAGAATCTATACAGTTTTATACAGCTTTATGCCTGGCAGCAGAATGCCGCGGCACAGGGGAAGGAGGTCCGGTTTTTAGAGGGTCCCTCCCATGGGCTAGAGTGGGAGGACATCTGAACTCTGCTCGCTTGTTTTTATGGAGGTATGGCATATACTGCGAGCTGTTCTCTTGGGGGAGGGGACTCCCGTCCGCTTGGTGATGTGCTCTGTACCTTTTCTTTGTATCCTTGGGGTCACAGGTCCCTCCAGCAGGGTTGATCTGCATTCCTCGACCTTGTCTCTTGGCTCAGCTCCAAACCATTGGCTTTCTCACTAAATTTCTGTCCTTTAATTCTCCTTCTGGACAGGAGCGTCTGCAGAAAGCTGGTTATAGACCGCCATCTTGGCTCCTCCCCTTCTCAGCAGTTTTAACAGGCAGATGAGGCTTGGGATCTGGAGTTACTGGATTAGCATACTCATGCTCAGGCTCCTCGAGCCTTTCCACCTCCTTCTCCTTTCCTGAGGGAGGAGGTGGAGGTAGTGGCTCATCAGTCCTGTTTTCTTCTGATTCTGATGACATTCCTAGGCAGCTCTGAAACGGTTCCAGAGCTGCATAAACCAACTGATACATAGCCCAAACTTCTCTGCTAATAAATTCTCCATTCTGGTGAACACGTCGCAAAGCCCTCCCTACTTTTTTCACGCTTTCGGATTCAACTGAACTTTCTTTTCAGGTGTAAACCAATAACAATGCTTAACCACAACATGAAATAGCGCTCTCAAAGTGCTAGTCTTAACAGGGATTTTAGTGGAAACAATTAATAATTTTAGCATGGCTACATATTGATCTTCTAAAGAAGAACTGAGCTGAATACTCATATTATTCCCTCTCATGTTTCTTGCTAATCTGGGACGTCCCACATGCAACTGCATGGCCTCTGTACCATCCCAGTTATAGGCTTCTCAAGCCTACCTCAAGGGGCTTCAGTGAAGATCTCTCCGATGCATCCGAGCATCTGGGAGTCTCCTTGTCCTCTTGCATTTTCACAGAACCCTGCTTGCTGCACCAATTAAGTTGCATGAATGGAGACGTGAGGGACAGTAGCTTTGCCCCTGGTGCAGAACTGGTACCCATAATTATTAGGGGAAATGCAAGAAACAGACTGCACACTCTCTAGGTGGCATGTAGCAAATTGTGTTTATTCTGGTCCACCTTATATACACTGGTGGTCACATACACACTTAATCTATAATCTATAGCTTTTTACCATTGCGTAACTTCTTCTAACTATAATTAACTTGTGGAAAAGCATTCACTCTACAAATCAACACAATGCTTTCTGTTTTTACATTCTTCTTAGACATGCGTCATCTTTTGAACACAGGCTCTAAATAAAGAACATAAAGAGCTGCAGGGGAGACTGGTGAATGAAACCCATCAAGCACACACTTAGTTAACCCAAAATGGATTTATGACTTTGTTTCTGTACAGAGCAGAAATCTTTAGGCCCTAAGACATTATGTACAGACATATGTCATCCTCTGCTCCATATCATCAGGGATGGGGTCATCAGTCCCTAGGCACCTGGGCTTAACAGAAGCATACTTTACTGTTTTTATGGACTTTTACCTCTGAAAAAACAGCCTCTGTGTGTACACTTCAGGGAGAGCCCAGCTTTCTTGCTTCTGTATTAGCAAAAGCCATTTTAACTCATTAAAGGCTTGCCTTTGTGTGGCTTATGTAGGGTGGTCTTCTAACCCTACAATATCTAGTGCAGCTGTTCTCTTTTTTGACTGGATTTTTCTTTACTGATTCAATCTCACTTTTCATTTTGCTCTGCTCAACAGACCAAAACTAGTCAGTTCTATTTCTTTCTGGTTAATTGTTGGAGGATGTGTATTCCTAGGAACTTGTCCATTTTCTCTCTGTTCTCTAGATTATGTGCATAGAGATTTATCTAGTATTCATGGATGATGTTTATTTCTGCAGTGTGTATTCCTGCAATGTTACCTTTTTCATTTTTGATTTAACTTATTTGCTTTATTTTTCTTCTGTTCTTAAAGTAATCTAGCAAGAAGTCTGTCAATTTGTTTCTTTTTCAAATAAGCAACTTTTTGTTTCTCTAATCTTTTCTCACACCCCCTACTTGTTATCCAATTAATTTAGTTCTGGTCTGAAATTTTTTACTTTTTTTTCTCTGCTGGTTTTGATTTTGCTTTGTTCTGCCTTTTCTATTTCCTTGAGCTGGGACAATAGACTTCTAACTTAACACTCCTTCTGCCTGTCTGATGTAGGTATTTAAGAGTGTGAAATTTACCCCAGGACTGTCTTTGCAGTCTTCTAATGATAGCTTGCATCCCCTTTGTCTTTTACCTCATCAAATTCTTTTATTTCCATCTTAATTTCATCTTGACCCAATAATCAAGCAGTATGTTTTTTCTATGACTTTGACTAGATTTTTCTGTTGTGAATGATTTCTTTTATTTAGCAGTGATCTGAGAAGATACAGGGTATAATTTTGATTATTTTGAATTTCTTGAGACCTGTTTTGTGGCCCAAGATATGATAAATGTTGGACATACTTCATGTGCTATTGAGAAAAATGTGTATTTTGTAGTTATGGCTAAGAAAGTTCTGTATATGTCTGTTAGGTCCATTTGATTTTGAGTTTAGTTTAAGCTTTGTTTTTGCTCTTATCTTTTTTTTTTTTTTTTAACTTATGTTCTACCCATGATTTACTGAACTCTGATGGTGGAGTGTTGAATTCCCCAGAAATTTTGATGGTACTATTTATTTGCTTAGCTCTAGTAATATCTTTACTTCGTATATCTTTGGACTCCTGCTTTAAGCACATATATGTTTATAATTTTTATGTTATCTTGTTGGGAGAGTTCTCTTTACCATTACATAATAACCCTCTTTGTATTTCTTTTCTCTTGTGGAATTAAAGTCAATTTTAGCTGATATGGCTATACCTGTTCTCTTTTCATTTCTGTTTACATGGATACAAAATCTACACTGTCAGTTCTTCAATGTACGTTGATTTTAGATATGGATTCTAACCCTTCAACATTGAAAAGTTTCTTCTGATAAGTCTATTGTTAACTTGATGAGCTTTTCTTTGTAGGTTATTTGATGATTCCATCTTGCTGCATTCAGAATTTTCTCCTTCGTTTTGACTTTGGTCAGGTTACTTACTGTTTCTTAGTGTTAAGCTATTTGCTGTGCATCTTTCTGGTGTTCTATGTCTATCTTGTATCTTATGTCTGAATTTCTTGCAACTCCCAGTATGTGTTCCTTAATAATTTTCTCAAATAAGTTTTCTGATCTTTCACTCCTTCTTCTTCATTTTCAGGGATACCTATAATCCAAATGTTAGTTTGATTCACATCATCTCTCTCAATGATTACTTGGGATTATTTACACTGTTCTCTGTTTCTTTCAGTTACTGTGTTATCTAAAGAGCCTTATTGTCTCTGAGATAATTTCTTTTCCTTGGTTCAAACTATTGTTAACGCTTTAAACTGAATTTTTATTTTTCTTGAATGATTCTTTCATTTCCTTAAGTTTTATAATATCCATTCTTATGTAGTCTATCTATCTAATAACTTTTTCTATTTTTAATGATGTCATGAGTTTTTTGGTTTTTACATGTTGTTTTTCTTTTCTTTTTTTTTGAGACAGAGCCTCAAGCTGTCACCCTGGATAGAGTACTGTGGCATCACAGCTCACAGCAACCTCCAATTCCTGGGCTCAAATGAGGCTCCTGCCTCTGCCTCCCAAGTTGCTGGGACTAAAGGCACCCACCACAATGCCCGGCCATTTTTTGTTTGCAGCCATCATTGTTGTTGGGCAGGCCCTGGCTGGATGCGAACTCGCCAACTCAGGTGTACATGGCCGGTGCCTTAGCCCGTTGAGCCACAGGCACCAAGCCTACATGTTGTTTTCAATTTTTTCTTTAATTCCAATTATTGTATTTGTAATCAAAATTCTAAATGCACTTTCTTTCCATTTGACAATTTCTTTGTGTGTGGCATTCACTGACATAACTTCATTGTGTTCTCTTTGGGGTGCCAAAGTATTCTGTTTTTGTTTTCATAATGTTGACAGTGTTCTTTTGCTGTTTTCTTCTCTTCTTTTTTTCTTCTTTCAGTTCTAGGTTAATAGAAATGAAAGACATCTTGTGTCCTCTGATGAGGACTCTCTTGAATCAAGTTCAGGAGTGAGAGCTTCCCAATTCTGGAGGATCCTGAATAAAGTATTGGATCTCAGAGAAGTTCTGCTGCCCCTATGCATGGATTGGTACTCAGTAATGGGATCCTGGAGTCCAGACATAACTCTGGAGCCTGAAAGGTGGGTTTCAGACTCATTGAAGTCCTTTGATCTATAAGAGCAAAATCTCAGACGGGATCATAGTTTAATTTTCATGTATAGCTCTGGGAATTTGGGGAGCTAGAGCTGCTATGTGGGTGGCTGTTTTACAATCTTGTGGACTGATAGTGCCCAGTCACACAGGCAGGGGGTATTCTCAGTGGCCCACTTTACATATAAGTAAGCCAGAGTTGTTTGTCAGTCATGGTTCTATCCTTATGATAATTGGCTTGGGTAGGACTTCCTAAGCCAGTTATCTAAGGATTCTAAGTGATGATGGTAGCATCTTAGGCTCCCTTGATATTAAGCTTCTCTTCTGGGGAAGTAGAATATTCAGTCCCCAGTCCCAGGGCTCAGCACAATTAAGCATCTCTTCTTTCTCCACCCCACGCCTGTGTCAGGGGTGATGCTAAGGTTAGTGTCAGCTGGTGAGTACTGAGCAGACCTAACTTCATGCACCAGTGTGATCAGATGTTATCAGTTGCAGGGGTCTAGGATTGGCAGGCACCAGATCTCCCCTGCTCCTGGTCTTAAGGGCAATGTCTGTACTTACTCTGAGCAGCTTCCTGATGAGCCCAGAGTTCTGCAGGGGAAGGAGAAGACCCATCATAGATTGAGCTGCCTGTAACCTTTGTTTCTCTCTTAGTAAATTGTGTCTCCTCAGGTTGCCTCTGTCTTGCTGTCTTGACCTCTTTCTAGCAGTGTAAATTGCGTTGGATCCCTAGCTTAATCTCCAAAGTGGTGGGTGGAAATTGTGAATTAGAATCGGCCATGCCATATTTGCTTATATTGGTGGATGCTATCATGACTTCTGTGGAATTTTTCTTTTTGTCAGTGGTTGATCCTTGCAAGGAAGAACAAACTGTCAAGATGTTGTTTCGTGCCTCTAGCAAGCTGTCGATTCTTGGATCCAGCACTTAAATGCCCTAGTTTTGGGAGAGTTGCTATAACTCCCAGAAGGTTGTTTGATTTCCACTAAGGCAGAGGTGAGTGTAGGAGCAACATAGTTAGGTTGTATGGGCCTGGAAGACTTTGAAAGCCTTAACAGGGATAAATTTTTCATTTTTCCCATGGCAAGTAGGGATAGCTACTGGGAGAAATGGCAGGGAATGCTCTCCAGACCAGGAGCAGTCCTTAGGAGGGGGGGCCCTGAATGCTTGTTTGCTATGTCATCCTGGGTTCAAAGCTTCCTCTGCCAAAAGACCCATCTTACTCCAAATTTTCTGTAGGGCTATGGGCACTATTCCAGATCACCATGTCTCAGTCTTTCACAGTATTTTCCCATTAGATCTCTCCATCTGGGTTCCCTAACTTCCCAAGTTTATCTCCCAATCATCCTCACTATGTTTCCCCATAACCTGCTTGAGCCCTGGGATATGAGATTTCGCGTCCATGTCTGATCTAGTGATGTGCATATCTGTGAAATCCTGGAAGACAGGGAGCATGCAAATCAGGTGCCCTGGATCCCCTGCAGTTTCTCAAGGTGAATGATGTGGGCATCTCATTCTGTGGAAAACTCAGACTATAGGATGAAGCAGCTGAAGAGAGAGGGTCATTCACCAAATAATTGACTCGAATTGCTTTCCCAGCTGCAGTGGGTGGGAGAAAGAAGGGCTGAATGGAAGAAAGCCAGTTTTGGGGCCTCTCAGGTCAGCTACTTGGGGGGAGACCACATAAGAAATGCCCAAGCTCTGAGATCATGTAAGTTTTCCTCACTATTCTGTGCTTTCTGCAGTGCTTGGGCACATGAGGGTGGAAAAGCTTCAAAGAAATTTGGCAGTACATTGTACACTGAAAGAATTTAAGGGTCAGAAAGGAATCCTCCCCTTATTACTTCATTGGTCTCTGAGCCTCTCTGTGTTTGCTCCAAGATCATTTTTCTTGATCTTCTTTTTCTGCTTCCTAATTTTTCCCTGTGAGGTCCTTGTTAGTCTTGCAGTGGTTATCAACCTTCCTAATACCGTTCATACAGTTAAAATATCTTTAATACAGTTAAAAGGGGTCACAAACTAGGCAGCGCTTGTGGCTCAAAGGAGTAAGGTGCCAGCTCCACAGGCCTGAGTTGGCTGGTTCAGACCCAGCCAGAAACTGCAAAAAAAATAAAATAAAGTAAAATAAAACTAGAAGGGGGTCGCAACCCACAGGTTTAGAACCACTGCTAGTGTTTCTCTGTATCTATGATCTGCACCTGAGCTGCATTTCCTCTTTCCTCTTCCTGAAATGAAACCCTACCTTCCCTCCACGATGGTCTGGCAAGTGGTTTCTATTTAGTATTTTTTCCCTTCCCACTGGAAAGTAGAAAGGCTTTGCATGAAATTTGTTTATTACTGTGGACAGTATTGACATCTGAACAATATTTTATCTGACCTTTGAGAAACAGGGTGTTTAAGAGTGTTTAATTTCCACATTTTCTTTCTTTCCTTTTTTTTTGGAATTTGTCAGTTTTACTTTTGTTTTAGTTTTTAGTTTCATTCCACTTTGGTCAAAAAAAGGTACATTGTATGATTTTTCTTCTTCACACGAATAAGACACAGTCTAGAATGTTTTTCCACTTTTCTTTTATCTTATTTATCTTCTGTTCTATTTCCTATTCATATTGAAAATGAGGTCTTATTTAAATGAAGTCTAAGTGAAGTCTCATATAATTATTGTGTTTTCCAGCGTATCTTGTTACATTTCTGTCCACACTTCTGTCTGTATTTGGGAGTTTGGAAGCAAATATATAAATTTACCTATTTATTTTGCATATCCATCTATGTTTCATTTGTGTATCTTTGTATTATGTGTTATAAATTTCTGCTAAAGGGATTCATTTTACCATTATATGCTATCAACATTTTTCTCATTTAATAGCTTTTGAATTAAAGTGTATTTTGTTTAATTATGAGATCTTATCCTCTCGTGATTACTTACACAGAATTTTTTATATCTTTTTACTTTCAGCTTATTTGACATTTTAAAGATAAAGTGAATGCTTTGTAGGTGACCAATTGTAGCGTCTTATTTGTTTTTTTATCCATACATCCATTTTATATTTCATTACAAAGTGTAATCTATTTATATTTAATTAAATAAATATCCTTTTGTCATTTTTTTGTTTTCCATGTGCTCTCTAGGTATATTTTTCCTCATTTCCTCTCTCATTGCCTTCATTTTTGTTTTGTTGATTTTGCAGTGACATGGTTAAATTATCTTTACTTATCTTAATATTATCTTTAATTATCTATTCTTTTACATATAGATATTTTCTTTGTGATCAACTTGAGAAATGGAAACTACATAAAATATCTCTAAGTTCTAACAATACATTTTAATCTCATAACTTTACTTCAAGTGAAAGAAAATCTATACTCCTAAAAATTGCGCACTTTGTTTTTGATGTCACAAATTTTAACTTTATATATTGTATGTATATGTTAACAAATCTTTGCACATGTATTTTTTTAATTCCTTAGCAGAATTGTGAGTTTTATGCATCATCATTATGATAGTAGCAAATTCTATCTATGTATAGACTTGCTTTATAAGGGGAGTCTTTTATGTTCAAGTATTTATAATACTACCCAATATTATTTCACTTTTTAATATAGTAGGCTCCCTTTAACCTTTTATGCAGGACATTTCTAATGGAGAAAAACCTTATCAACATTTTTTATTTTGAAAAATTTTTCCTTTTTCTTTTTTGTTTTCTTGAAGTTTATTAAAAATTCCTTTTTTTAATTACTTTATAAATGTGTACATTAATGTATTTATGGGGTAAAATGTGCTGATTTGATATACAATGTGGAATGCTTACATTAAACTGTTAACATAATCAATACCTCTCTTAGTTATTTGTTATTGTAATACATTTGTACTCTATATTAAGTTTTGAAATTTTGGCCCAGACCAAGGATTCTTAATTGGTAGTCTTTTTCTTTCTTTTATCACTTTGAAATCTGAGATATTCTCAGGTCTTTTGTATTCCAAATAACCTTTCTATCATTTCCCTCTGTATTCTCTTTCTGTGATTCCTTTCTTAAAGATATTGATCAACTTGATTGTGTCTAGTAAGTTGTATACTCTGCTTTTAGTTTTCCTTTTTAAAAATTTGCTTCCATGAATCAATATGTATAGCAAATATGTCTTATTTTTTCTGTTTGTTCTGCTTCATTAAGTCTGCTATTGTACATTTCTAGTAAATATTTCAACTCAGTTATTATATTTTTCAGGTCTACATTTAAATTGGGTGCATTGTATAGTTATTTTCAATTTTTTTATTTTATTGTCTTTATTATTAAATCATAGCTGTGTACCATAGTGCAATCAAGGGGTACAATGTGCTGGTTTCATATACAATCTTAACTATTTTCATCAAACTGATTAAGATAGCCTTCCTGGCATTTTCTCAGTTATTATATGAAGACATTTGTATTCTGCATTTAGTAAGGTTCACCTGTACCCTTCTAAGATGCACCATAGGTGTGGCCCCACCAATTACCCTCCCTCTACCATAACCTCCCCCCTCCCCTCCCTACCCTTGCCCCTTTCCCCATATTCTTGTGTTATAGTTTGGTTATACCCTTCATACGACAGCTATATATAGCTTCATGGTAGGGCTGAGTATATTGGATACTTTTTCTTCCATTCTTGACATACTTTGGTAAGAAGAATATGTTCCAGCTCCATCCATATAAACATGAAAGAGGTAAAGTCTCCAACTTTCTTTAAGGCTAAGTAATATTCCATGGTATACATGTACCACAATTTATTAATCCATTCGTGGATCATTGGGCATTTAGGTTTCTTCTATGACTTAGCAATTATGAATTGGGCTGCAATGAACATTATGGTACAGATGTCTTTGTTATAATGTGATTTTTGGTCTTCTGGGTATCTACCTAGTAAAGGAATTATTGGATCAAATGGCGAGTCAATTTTTAGATTTCTAAGTATTCACCAAACATCCTTCCAAAAGGAACATATTAGTGAGCATTCCCACCAGCAGTGTAGAAGTGTTCCCTTTTTTCCACGTGCACGCCAACATCTCTGGTTTTGGGATTTTGCTATGTGGGCTAATCTTACTGGAGTTAGGTGATATCTCAAAGTAGTTTTGATTTGCATTTCTCTGATGATTAAGGATGGTGAGCATTTTTTCATGTACCTGTAGGCTGTGTGCCTGTCTACTTTAGAGAAGTCTCTCTTCAAGTCCTTTGCCCATCCTGAGCTGGGATCACTTGTTCTTTTCTTGCTAATACATATGAGTTTTCTGTGGATTCTGGTTATTAAACCTTTGTCGGAGGCATAACCTGCAAATATTTT
>CAUYON010039719.1:0-18488 GCA_963573935.1 Arctocebus calabarensis | reverse complement strand
ATCTGTACCAGAATGTTTATTGCAGCCCAATTCATAATTGCTAAGTCGTGGAAGAAGCCCAAATGCCCATCGACCCACAAATGGATTAATAAATTGTGGTACATGTATACCATGGAATACTATGCAGCCTTAAAGAAAGATGAGACTTTACCTCTTTCATGTTTACATGGATGGAGCTGGAACATATTCTTCTTAGCAAAGTATCTCAAGAATGGAAGAAAAAGTATCCAATGTACTCAGCCCTACTATGAAGCTAATCTATAGTTTTGATATGAAGGCTAAAACCCAGTTATAGCACAAGAAATGGGGAAAGGGGCAAGGGAGAGGAGGGGAGGAGGGAGGATGGGTAGAGGGAGGGTGATTGGTGGGATCACACTTATGCATCTTAGAAGGGTACAAGTGAAAATTACTAAATGCAGAATATAAATGTCTTCATAAGGCCATGAAGGCTACGTTAAATAGTTCAATGGAAATATTTCTGATTGTGATTAAAAGGCCATGAAGGCTACGTTAAATAGTTCAATGGAAATATTTCCGATTGTATATGAAGTCAGCACATTGTGCCCCATGATTGCACCAATGTACACAATTATGATTTAATAAAAATAAAAAAATAAAAACAAACAAAAAAAAGGTAAAAGCCTTTGAAGTAATCATAGGATAAAACAGAATCATCTATGACAAAAAAAATACAAGACAGCATGATACTGGAACAAAAATAGACACATAGACATTTGGAATAGAATAGAAAACCAGGAAATAAAACTGACATCTTACAACCACTTAATCTTCGATAAACCAGACAAGAACATACACTGGGGGAAAGACTCCTTATTCAATAAATGGTGCTGGGAGAACTGGATATCCACATGCAAAAAAAAGTAACTGGACCTGTAGCTCTCTCTACTCACAAAAACTGACTCAAGATGAATAAAGGACTTAAATTTAAGGCATGAAAGGATAAAAATCCTCAAAGAAAGCATAGGAAAAACACTGGAAGATATTGGCTTGGGGAAAAACTTTATGAAAAAGACTGCCATTGCAATTGCAATAACAACCAAAATAAACAAATGGGACTTAATTAAACTGAAAACCTTCTGTACAGCTAAGGAGACAACAACCAAAGGAAATAGATAACCTACACATAGGGAAAGGATATTTGCAAATTTGAATTAGACAAAAACTTGATAACTAGGATTTATAGAGAATTTAAATTAATCCACATGAAAAAAAGCCAATAATCCCACATATCAATGGGGAAGAGAGATGACAGAACCTTCTCTCAAGAAGACAGACCAATGGCTATCAAACATATGAAAAATGCTCATCATCCTTAATTATCAGAGAAATCCAAATCAAAACCACCCTGAGATACCATCTAACCCCAGAGAGAATGGCCCACATCACAAAATCTCAAAACTGCACATGCTGGTGCAAATGTGGAGAGAAAGGAACACTTTAACACTGTGGGTGGACTGAAAACCAATACAACCTGTTTGGAAGGAAGTATGGAGAAACCTCAAAGAACTCAAGCTAGACCTCCTGTTTGATCCTGCAATCCCATTACTAGGCATCTATCCAGAAGAAAAAAAAACCTTTTATCATAAGGACACTTATACTAGACTGTTTATCGCAGCTCAATTTACAATTGCCAAAATGTGGAAACAGCCTAAATGGCCACCAACGCAGGAATGGATTAATAAGCTGTGGTACATGTATACCATGGAATACCATTCAGCCATTAAAAAAGATGGAGACTTCACAGCATTTGTATTAACCTGGATGGAGGTGGAACACATTATTCTTGCTAAAGTATCACAAGAATGGAGAAGCATAAATCCATGTGTATTCAATCTTGATTTGAGGACAATTAATGACACAGTGGGGGGTGGGGGTGAGGGAAGGGGAGAGCAGAGAGAGAGAGAAGGGGGCTGGGGGTAAAGAAGAGCAGAGAGAGGGAAGGAGGGAGGGGGGTAGAGTCTCAGTGTGTGACACATCTTGTACCCTCAATGAACCCCCCCAAATAATAAATATATATATATATATAGAATGGCCTCCTCATCAACAAGTATCTCCCTGATTCCACAAACCAGTGGTTCCTTTGTCTCATTAGAACCCTGATTTTGTTCAGGTATTGGATGAAAATTTCCTGATCTCAGAAAAGATACATCTAATGTGGGAAAGGGGCTCTCACTAAATGTGAGTCATTTCCCACCATGATGAGGTCACTAGCTTCTGATTAGTACTCCTGTGGCAAAAAGAAAAAAAAGAATACACACATATGTATAAATAACTGTTTTTAGACACTTTCAACAGGCATTCCAGAGGTGTGATCCCAGAAAGAAGGGAAACAAAGCAAGACCCATAAACAACTCGGCTTTATGCACAGCCACACCTGGTGCATTTGGTGCCGGGGGAGGCAGCCCAAACAGAGCACTGCAGTCTCAGGATCCTAAGGTGGCTGGAATTTGCCTGGAAGAAGGATGTTGTATAGGAAAGAAGGTCCAGAAATCTGCATAGCAGCCCGTACATTGAATTGTTCATGCATTTTCTGTGCCTGGCTCATTTCACTTGTCATAATTTCGTCTAGGTGCATCCATGTTTGCCAGTGACAGAATTTACTCTTTGTAGAGGCTGACTGGTATTTCATCGTGTATATATATACCATATTTTCTGTATCTGTTCATCTGTTGATGGAGACTAGGTTTGCTTCCAAAATGTGGCTATTGGGAATAGTGGTGCCCTACAGATGAAACTGCAGTCATCTCTTTGACATACTTAGTTCAATTCCTTTAAATATATACTCAGAAGTGGGATTGCTGGATAACATGGTAATTCTAATTTTAATTTTTTGAGAAAGCCCCATGCTGTTTTCCAAACTGACTGGACTAATTTACATGTTCACCAGCAGTGTACCACAGTTCCCTTTTCTCCATACCCTTACTGATATATGTCATCTTTTATCATTTTTAGAATAGCCATTCTAAGAGGTATGAGGTCTTATTTCATTGCAGTTTTAATTTGTGTTTCTCTAATGATTAGTGATGTTGAGGATTTTTCATATGTCTGTTGGCCATTTGTATGCCTCCTTTTCAGATATGTCTATTCAGGTCTTTGCCCACTTTAAAATCAAATTATTTGACTCAGCACCAGTGGCTCAACGGGCTAAGGCACCAGCTACGTACACCTGAGCTGGCGGGTTCGAATCCAGCCCGGGCCCGCCAAACAACAATGGTGGCTGCAACCAAAAAGTGGCCAGGCGTTGTGGTGGGCGCCTGTAGTCCCAGCTACTTGGGAGGCGGAGGCAGGAGACGTGCTTGAGCCCAGGAATTGGAGGTTGCTGTGAGCTGTGATGCCACAGCACTCTATCCAGGGTGACAGCTTGAGGCTCTGTCTCAAAAATAAATCCAATCAAATCAGATTATTTGTTTTCTTGCAATTGGATTGCATCAGGGAAAGCTGCTGTGAGGTTTTGGCAAAGTCTTCTTTGTTCATACATGTATAAAGGGACATTGAAGTAATACCCTCTTTTCTGCCGCTGGAAAACCAGTTAATAATGTTTTGAATAGACAGTAGTTTAAATTTTAATATGATTCAGCAATGAATATTTTCACTTATAAGTTATAATTTTGCCCACCTAGAGCTCAGGAATCAATATTTACTTTTAGAAACATTTAGAAATGTTATTACTTTATACGTAATAGTAACTTAGCACTTGATTTTCATTCTCTCTCTCTTTTTTTTTTATTAAATCATAGCTGTGTACATTAATGCAATTATGGGGTACAATGTGCTGGTTTTAAATATAATTTGAAATACTTTCATCAAACTGGTTAACATGGCCTTCACCACACTTTCTTAGTTATTGTGTTAAGGTATTTATATTCTACCCTTAGTAGATTTAACATGTACCCTTGTAAAATGTACCGTAGGTGTGGTCCCACCGATTACCCTCCCTCCACCCATCCGTCCTCCTTGATTTTCATTCTTAATATTCCTTAGATTCCAAAGATGCCTGCTGGAACAGCAACAATAATGCCCACATGCCAGGTAATTGGAACAAATGGAGTGGGAGGGACAAAAAGGTGTGCCAAGAAATCAGTCCTTATTTGAAGAATCTGTCACAGCAATTTCACCCATTAATAGTCACATGAATATAGGAAGCAGCAAAGCAGTTTTTATTTTAGTTGAAGCTATCGCTCTCCTAAATAAAATTTGCTGCTATTATTAAAGAAGACGGGAGAAGTGGATATCGGTGGAGAACTTATGGCTTTATTCAAATCCAGTCTTACCTCTTCCTTGGCAAAGAGCTGCTTAGCTAAAGGTTACTTTCCTGTACTTTTTATTGCTATAACACAACTTTGTCATTGGAATGTGAGTAGACGTGGTTTGTGCAACGTTGGCTTCACTTAATTAAATAAAAATCTCCTGCCCTGGTTATTTCCTTTTCTCCTTTCTGCAAGCTATAATATGGACATGTTGCAACCTAGCTAAGAAGACACATTTAAGGAAAATCCCTTACGGATAGAAGAGAATAAAGACAGAAGGAAAATTGGTTTTCTACGAGGCACAAAATAATGCCAGATCCCTACCTTGTATCATCTAAAAATATAAATGCCAGATGGATCAAAGACATAATGTGATAAAACAAAATTTCAAGGACTTTTAGGACAAAAGTCTTTATGGTCTCTGGATCAGAAGGGATTTCAACGTTAAACTTTAAAACAACTTGATGGTGAAGGAAAATGTAAACAAATTTAAAAGACTCGATGGGCTTGTGGCTAATCTCTAGTATACAAACAATTTCTACCTAGTGATAAGAAAAATTAAACAATGCAATAGAAATATATACAAACATTTGCAAAAAAATTTAGGGAAGAGAAAATTCTAAATGGCCAAGGGACAGAAGAAATTAGTTCAGCCTTCCTGTTTATCAGGAAATGCCAGTTAAAGCAACAATGCATTTTTGCTCATAATGACAAAGATTGTAATGATTGTAAATATGAACCCAATGCTGTCACAGACCAAGAAAGCAACTTAATTATAAAAAAGGAAATTGTTGAATAGATTGGCAAATATTTGTGCTATAAATATTATGTAGTTATTAAAAGAATGAGGCAAGTTTCTATGTATTTAGAAATATGCTTCAAATATTTTTAAATTTAAAAAGCCTGTTTGAGAATAATAAGCATAGTATGATCTCGATTTTGTAAAAAATCAAGCAATGTTGTCCCTGTAAGCAAATAGACAAACCCACATAAATACATGTAAAAGAAAAACATTGGTTGACATTAAGTGGGTCCATTTACCAAGGAAAGTCCTGCATTACAGTTCAGGAACTTTCAGGATGCTGTGAGCAACATACTTTCTGCTTTTATCATTGCTTTGCCATTTACGTCTTTTTTATTATTTAAAATCTAATACACAAGTTTTGACTTTAATGGTAATACTATCCCAAGGGCACATTGATAAAGTAGATGAGGCCTTAGCAAAGAGACTTGCGCAGGCTCAAATGTTGTTAATGCTTCTTCAACATCCGTATAAATGTTTCTGAAATCTTTCAGTGGAGTCAGTGGGCAAAAATGTGCTGCCTAGGTACATTCATACCCAAATCTTCACCAGTCTAATCTCCTGAGAATTTTGTTCTCAGAATCATGTATATTGTTTTCTGAGGTTGTGATAAACCATTTTTCAGATTTGTTTTTTTAAAGCTATTAATCTTTGAGGCAGAATCTGCCATGTGGCTAAGTCACTTTCTATTGGTATGTTTGACTCTTGAGTAGAAACATTAACTTGCTCATGCCATTAGGATGCTATTATTTAGTGCACAAGTAATGGGCTAAATGATTCTCTGTGTAATGCTTATTCCCAAGGAGATTCTTAAGGAGAACAGAGTTCATTACGTTCACTCATGCTGTGATATGAGGAATCAACAGAGAACAGAGCAGTCACAGGGAGATACACAAGCCACGGAATAACAAGGACACAGGCTGCGTAAAGCAACAGAAAATATGCACTGCTGGGTGGGGCTGGAGTCCCAGACCCAGTTGTGCTTCTAGTTGTCAAAGGCTCCATGATGTCTCTCTATCCAAGAAAGAGGGAGTTGTCTTAGATTGTGGCTTTTTAGCCAACGTTTCTCAATGCTTCTCACGGAGGGGCAGCTGTGGGGGGAGTTGTTCCAGAGGACTAACTAAGGTGGGAAGCTAGTCTTAGGCCTGGTAAAACCAGAACAGCCCTGCTTGTCTCTGTTTCGTATTCTAGGGTTCTATGTAATATCTGGTTTGAAATAAATTTAAAAACCTCTGCATCAGATTATTTGTTTGCACCCAAGCAGTCCTCAAAATTCTGTGGTTTACAAGATACAGATGGAAGACATGACAATGGTCTTTCTTTCTTTCTTTTTTTTTTAGCTAAATTTTAAACAAATTATCATACATAGTACATAGTAGATGTAGATATGTGAGGAACATACATGTGATAATTTAATACATTCATGTAATTTGTAAAATTCAAATCAGTGTATTTGGTATATCCATCATCTTAAATCTTTCTTTCCTTTATGGTATAGAAATATTTAGACTGCTCTCTTCTAGCTATTTAGAAATATACAATAGATTATTACAAGCGATAGTTACCCTACTGATCTATTAAACACGAGGTTTTGTTTCTTCCACCAAACTGTATTTGTGCCAATCAATCCACATCTCTTCATTCCCCCTCCTCTGTCTTTTTTCAGTCTTTGGTGACAAACAGTTTAATCTCTGTCTTCATGAGATTCCCATTTTTAGCTCCCACATATGAGTGAGAACACACAATATTTGTCTTTGTGTGGTTGGCTTATTGCCTTTAACATAATATCCTCCAGTTCCAGCCACATTGTTGCACATGACAGGATTTCATTCTTTTTTATGGCTAAAATAATATTCTGTTATATAACATACCTGTGCCACGTTTTCTTTATCCGTTCACCCATTGACAGGTGCTTAGCTTGAGTCCACATTTGGGTTTTTGTGAATAATGCTTCAATAAACACAAGAATGCAGAGATCTCTTTGATTTTTTGATTTTTTTTTTCTTTTGGATATATACCCAGTAGTGGAATTTCTGGGTCATTTTTCTTTCTATTTTTAGATTTTTGAGAATTCTCCATACTGTTCTTCATAATGACTGTACTAATTTACATTCCTCCCAACAGCATACAAGGGAATAGCAGAAGCTGGCAAGGATGAGGAGAAAAGAGGAAAACGACCTTTTCGAAATTTACAATCTTTAGGCTCGGCGCCTATGGCTCAGCGGCTAGGGCGCCAGCCACATACACCAGAGCTGGTGGGTGCAAATCCAGCTCGGGCCTGCCAAACAACCATGACAACTACAACCAAAAAATAGCCAGGCATTGTGGCGGGTGCTATAGTCCCAGCTACTTAGGAGGCTGACGTAAGAGAATCGCTTGAGCCCAAGAATTTGAGCTTGCTGTGAGCTGTGATACTGCCACACTCTACCCAGGGTGACAGCTTGGGACTCTGTCTCCAAAAAAAAAAAATTTACAGTCTTTACTTTGACAACAGGAATGTTTCCCAATGTACATTCTTTGGAACTCTATTTGACGTTAATAGAAACAGGGAAGTGGGCTATGTAGTGGATAAATATGTTTCACAAAATCTTCATTGCAGGACTTCTCAGAGCCTTTTATATGGCTATACACAATGTGATGGGCTCCAATAAGCACTTTTCTCCTTATTTCTTTGCACTTCATCTTATGTGACCCAACTCCTACTGTGCTCTACATTTCTGCATCTTTCCACTATGTTACTAAGCAGCTGGGGCTGAAGACTTCAACATATGAATTGAGGAAGGGGACACAATTCAGTTCATACTAGTGATCATTTGTTTCTGGGGCATAATCTAGTCTATTCTGGTACATCATCTAGCTACTTGCAGATGCCACTATTTGGCTATTACCTTTGACTTCTCCCTCACCCTTCCCACAAATATATTACCAAGACCCCTATATTTGTCTCTTAAATATCTGTTTAGAATAATTACCACCTTCATCTTCACTGCCACTAAACTAGCTCAATCCACAAGGAGCCTCCCGGGCCCTCCCTGCCACTCCCCACACTCCGGTCGGGTCAGACCCTCTCTCCCAGGAACTAGAACCGGGAAACAAGGATGCCAGGCTGACTCCACATTGAACGTGACATGATGAAGAGGAAGCTGGGAGCTGTGTGTATGTGGAACAGAGAAACAGCTTCTATGGAAAGAGGGAGAGAAAAAGCAGACCTGGTGAGAAGGGAAATGTGGGACCGACCATGTGCCAGTGCGGAGGGGAAGCAGCTGTCTCTGTGCGTGGTGAGTTTCCTGCTCTGGGTTTCAGGGCCTGGCTGTATTCCTCTCCTTGCCTCCGTGTTTCTGCCCCAATTTCACTGGCACAATGACTGGTCACAGTCATTGTCCTCCTTTCCATTGCTATCCTGCTGACCAGTCTAGCAGTGCTGACGGTAGAGGGGCTCTTCCTTCAGAATCGGAATTCAGTCCCACCATAAAAATATGTCTAAGGCCCATCACAAGCATATATATTGTCAATGCATTTTATGAAAATTTCGCAGAACCATGTTTCATTTAAAAAAAAAAATTGGAGATCTCCAAAACTTGCAACTAGTGTTTATTTCTTATCACTTGTTATGGATCATGTTGTGAGCCACATCCCCACAAAAGATATGTTAATGTTCTAACCCCCAGGACCTCAGAATGTGACCTTATTTGGAAATAGGGTTGTTGTGGTTGTAACTGGTAAAGACAAAGTCATACTGGAGTGGTAAAAACCTCTACTCCAGTAAGACTGGTGTCTTTATGAGAAGATGGGCACATAAAGCTGACCCCAAGACGCCAGGAGCTTGATAACACAGAAACAACCCCCTTCTTCCTGCTTTTGTCCCCAGAGAGCATGATGCTTGGAAGTACAGCAGCCATTTTGTGGCTATGAGGAAAGGCCAAAAGAATTACAGAGAAGTAGAAGCTGGTGCTACCTACCTACATACTCTTGTTATGTGAGAAGAATAAACCTCTATGTTTCAAGACACTTTCAATCAGATGTTCACTGCCTTTTAGCCACAAGCATCTTCTCAGTGTATACATGATAAGCTTATATTGTGTAGTCTTGTAATGAACATATAATTCTAATAACCAATGCTAATCAAAGAGGCAGATTAACACCTCCTTTTTTGATTTATATACCACCTAATCAAGAAATTTTCTTTTTGGCTAAGCTAAATCAGCATATTATCCATCTTCCAAATTTGAGATAGTTTTATTCATCTGATTTAAAAACAAGCCCTATTATTGTTACAAAAAAGAAAAAAGAAAAAAAAGAAAGAGGAAAAGGAAAAGGACAAATAAGGTCATACAACTCAGAAGGGTATAAAAAAAGTATATAGTCATGGGCAGAAGAGCAGAAGCCTGTTAGCAGATGTGGCTAGTTTTTGATTGCAGCCATCATTGCTGTTTGGCAGGCTGGGGCTGGATTCGAACCCGCCAGCTCAGGTGTATGTGGCTGATGCTTTATCTGCTTGAGCCACAGGTGCCAAGCCTTTCTTTCTTTTTTTCTTTTCTTTTCCTTCTTTCCTTCCTTCCTTCTTTCCTTCCTTTCCTTCCTTTCCTTCTTTTCTTCTTTTTTTTTTTTGTAGTTTTTGGCCAGGGCCAGCTTTGAACCCGCCACCTCTGGTATATGGGGCCAGCTCCCTACTCCTTTAAGCCACAGGCGCCACCCGAGCCCTTCTTCTTTTTTTTTAAACAGAGTCTCATTATTTGGGTAGAGTGCTGTGAAATCAGAGATCACAGCAACCTCAAACTCATAGGCTCCAGAGATCCTCCTGCCTCAGCCTCCCAAGTATTTGGGAATACAGATGCCTGCTTTAATGCCCCGCTAGTTTTTCTATTTTTAGTAGAGCAGGGATACCACTCTTGTTCAGGCTGGTCTCCAATTCCTGAGCTCAGGCAATCCACCTGCCTCAGGCACCCAGAGTGCTAGGATTACAGGTATGAAACACTGGGTTCAGCCTCAATTACTCTTTTAAGGATGATTATATTGGATTTATTTTACAGATAGGGATATGGAAGCCTCGGAACCAGAGCATTTTTGCCACCTTCCCCTCTGAAGCCCTTTCACCTCACACCATTCTAATATCTATCAAAGCTTCTTTTAGGGAACAATTAAAACCAGGTTATATAATTATATACACAATATTACTAAAAAAAAAAATGAGTTTACACATTGGTACAAGACAGAAGCAGCAAATATAGATAATCTCAAAGCTGGTTAGGCTTTTTATTTTCCCTTTAAATTTGCTTAATCTTCCATTTGCTTTAAGAGCTCATTTGGAGGTTCTAGCAAGGGGAGTGCAGCTATTCCTTTATCCGTGAATGAAGAATGGTTCTCCCCTGTTTGGGAAAGTTGCCTTTTCAGACAGAAGGATCAGAGGATACAGCTTGGGGAGGCCACACACTGAGTGGTTAGGGAGGAAGGGGATACCCTTCTAGCAGGCTGGATCAGCCATGTCAACTCCGGTGATCAATGTGGGGACAGATGTCACAGCCAGATTGCCCTCACATTCCTTAATGGTATTTTAAAAGTTGAAAAAAGATTTTGGGAGCTTTGGTATAGGTCCAAGCTAGGATTTAAAAGTGATGTGCTTAACTAACTGTGAATTGTTTATTTCCATAGTTATGTCATTTCAATGGTTTTTAAAAAGGAATTATCATCTTATATGTAATGAATTATTTCTTACATTCTTTAGCATGTGGATATGTCCCATTACTAAAACACTGTAAAGTATTTAGTTGGATAAATGGTTTAAAGATATACTTTCTTTCCATGTTAGTAAAATACAATTGCTTAAAAAGTCAGAGTATGTTATTTTTCTTCTTAAAAATGTAGTCATTTAAATTATGGAAAACTTGCAAAATATAGAAAATTAAAAAGAAAAATCATTCTTTTTTACATGATCCAGAAACAGCTACTGAATTTGTTCAGAATTTTATTCTTATTCTTTGTTAAAATACCTTTTTACTTTTAAAATAAAATAATATATTAACAATGTTTATAAAAACAGCCATCCGCTCCCTACACTTCTACCTCCCAATTTTTATTCCCTTAGGGTAATTGTTCTGAATTTAGATATTTGTCTCCATCTTTAAAAAAAATTACATGTTATATATTGTCTTTTTCTTACAGAAAATAAAAATTTATACTTTTCTTTCCTTTCTACTCCTTTCCTCCAAAACACACACCTTGTCTCCCTCAATTATTCCCATGGTATTATTACAAGTCAATATATATATTCTGTATGTATAGTATTTTGACTATGTAAATAATATTTGCAATTGATTTTAACATCATTTTCTTTATTGTATGACATTTTTATCACATGCTGTTAATATTTGCCATGATTATCAGGGTTGTGGCTATAGCTCAAGCAGCTAAGGCACCAGCCACATACAACGGAGCTGACGAGTTCAAATCTGACAGCTACAACCAAAAAATAGCCAGGCATTGTGGCAGGCACCTGTAGTCCCAGCTACTCAGGGGGTAAGAGAATCACGTAAGCCCAGGAATTTGAGGTTGCTGTGAGCTGTGATGCCATGGCACTCTATCCAGGGTGATAGCTTAAAAAAAAGGCTCTATCTCCAAAAAAAAAAAAAAATTTGCCATGATTTTCTGTTTGCTTCACCTTCTATGTTACTATCTCAATGTATAGTATAACTATAGGTAAGAAGCATTATCTGAATTTAACTAACTACATCAGGAAAATCTCTCCATTTCTTTTCCTTTATAATTTTCTCCCCCTTGCCCCTTATTTTGATGGTTTGGGAAATCACACTTCCTGGAGCCCTTTCCTTCAGCTCCAATCCAGACTCTCTAGTCCCCTTTCAATTGATATTTGGGATGGGTATAAAATTCTAGTTTGGTTCTTCAAAAAGATAAACAAAATCAATAAACCTTTGCCAGACTAACTAGAAAGACAAAAGTAAAATCTCTAATAACATTATTCAGAAATAAAAAATGGGAAATAAAAACAGATACCACAGGTGGCATCTGTGGCTCAGTGAGTAGGGTGCAGGCCCCATATGCCGGAAGTGGTGGGTTCAAACCCAGCCCTGGCCTAAAACTGCAAAAAAAAAAAAACAGAAAGAAAGAAAAAGATACCCCTGAGAAACGAAAGATCATCTCTGATTACAACAAAGAAATTCTATCCCCTGAAATCTGACAATGTGGAGGAAATGAGCCAATACTTGGAATCACACAATCTCCCCAGACTTAACCAGTAAGAAATAGGTCTCATGAACAGGCCAATATCAAGCACCAAAATTGAAGCAACAATAAAAAAGCTCCCAACAACAACAACAAAGCTCTGGACCAGATAGTTTTATCCCAGAAGCCTGTCAAATCTTCAAAGATCTTATACCTACACTGCAGAACCTATTCTAAAACACTAAAAAGGAAGGAACCCTCCCCAACATGTTCTACAGAGCAAACATTACCCTGCTACCAAAACCAGGGAAAAAACCCAATAAAAAAGAAAAACTACAGTCTAGTTTCACTAATAAATTTAGATACAAAAATACTCAATAAAAATCCTAGCAAAGAGAATAAAAGTACACAATAAAAAAATTATATATCACGATCAAGTAGGCTTTATCCCAGCAATGCAAGGATGGCTTAACATATGCAATCCATAAACATAATTCATCACATAAATAGAACCAAAACCAAGATCATGTAATCTTCTCAATAGATGCATAAAAAGCATTCAACAAAATTGAGCATTCTTTTCTGATAAGAACACTTAAGAAAATAGGCATATATGGGACATTTCTTAAAATGATAGAAGCCATCTACAACAAACCCACAGCCAAAGTCATATTGAATGTTGTAAAAATGAAAGCTTTTCCACTTAGAATTGAAACCAGACAAGGATATCCTCTACTGCCACTACTATTCAACAGAGAAAAATAGGATGCTTGTTATAAAATAACACATTTTACAAACTGCCTCAAAAATACTTCCCTTGTGCAGATTATAAGATTGGCCTAGAGACAAGATATAATAAGGTTGGGGAACTTCTCATGAGCAGACAGATGTCTGCCCAAAGTTCCATTCTTCTGAAAACAGAGCACTGGAAAATTCTGTCCTGAAAATTACTTTTATTTAAATTGCGTCGTGAAAGGAGTACCTAATTCTAAAAAACAAGGTAAGAATTCTGATAAAATAGAATGATAGAATTTTTATTACTATCAAACATGGAGGGTATCACAATGAAGGGAAAGCTAATAAATAATCATTCATATTTCTTAGATGTAAGAAGGGGTTTTTTAAAAATGCAGGGGAAGAAAAAGATAATAGCTAGAAAATAAGGGTACCTATAAATAAAATTATTTCTGTTTGGTCAGGAATGTTTTTGATGCATAAGAAAGTTCTTAAATATACTTTTTTTTTTTTGAGACAGATTCTCAAGCTGTGGCCCTGGGTAGTGCCATGGCATCATAGCTCACGGCAACCTCAAACTCTTGGGCTCTAGCAATTCTCCTGCCTCAGACTCCCAAGTAGCTGGGACTACAGGCGCCCGCCACAATGCCTGGCTATTTTTTGGTTATTGCTGTCATTGTTGTCTGGCAGGCCTGGGCTGGATTCAAACTCACCAGCTCCAGTGTATGTGGCCAGTGCCCTAGCCGCTTGAGCTATAGGCACTAAGCCAAAAGTTCTTAAATATACTTAACGATATAAGAAGCAAATTATGAGTTTATATTTTATTTATTTTTATTTTTTTATTTTTTTGAAACAAAGTCTCAAGCTGTTGCCCTGGGTAGAGTGCCATGGCATTATAGCACGCTGCACCCACCAACTCTTGGCTCAAGCTATCCTCTTTCCTCAGTTTTTCTATTTTTAGTAGAGATGCGGGGTTGCACTTTTGCTCAGGTTGGTCTCAAACTCGTGAGCTCAAGCAATCTACCTGCCTCAGCCTTACAGAGTGCTAGGATTAAACATGTGAGCCACCACGCCTGGCCGTGAATTTATATTTTAAAAGAACATATACAGCTACTTGGGAGGCTGAGGCAAGAGAATCGCCTAAGCCCAGGAGTTGGAGGTTGCTGTGAGCTGAGCTGTGTGACACCACGGCACTCCACTGAGGGCGATAAAGAGTCTCTACAAAAAAATAAAATTAAAAAATTAAAAAAATTAAAAGAACATGTACAGAAATTATGTCCCTTATAATCTTTGAATTCCAGGAAATTTTGAAATAGATTAGTACACAATTGTAGTAAACTTCTTAGCTTAGGTATTTTTATTACTTATTAAACACCCTGATCATTATTTTCTTCCTGCCATGAGGGAGTAAGAGTCTGCAATAAACCTCCCACCATAGACAACTAGAAAAATGGATGAAAGATAGGAAACACTATTATATGAAAGGTGACAAGGGACTTTGATCCCTGAGAAATAAGCCCTACTGTTGCCTATGTTTTTTCTCTCCTGGGATAATTCTCAGCCTGCAATACAGGAAGAGTTTGGCAATCTTCCTGAATTAAGGAGACAGAAATTAGATTTCAGTTGCCTGGAATTTGATGGACAGAGTACTTGAGAAGACAGAGTTACAGCAGAAAAATTCTGTAAACTTGTGCAAATTTTCCCTCATGTTTTGGCAAAATACAATCTGCAAATATATATGATGAGACCCCATGAAGATGGGTAAGGACAACTCTGAAGGAAGGAACAATTACTGGGGAGTCCTAAGATAAAGTGCACAAGCTCACACATGAATCTAGGGATTCTTATGACAAAACTGGAGAGACTTTATTGAGTACATTCAGTAGCAAACCCAACAGGGATTTTCACTGGGCATTCAATAGAGGCCCCAAAAAGGACATAGCTTAGAAACTGGGAGTGGGTGACGGGGAGAAAGAAGAAAGAAAGGATGAAAGAAAGAAAGGAGGGAGGAAAGGAAGGAGAGAGGAAGAGAAAGAAAGAGAGAGAAGGAAGGAAGGAAAGAGAAAGGAGAGGATTAAATTAGCTCTTGAGAAAGGCTGTTCTAGATCCACCCTTAAAAGGCTAAAAACCTCAAAAGGATTAAATTAACCTGACAATAACTTACCTACAAGCAAAAATAAATTCAACATTTTTAAAAGGAATACAATATTCAGCCTTAAACAATATAAAACTTAATAATGTTCAACATCCAATTGAAAATTACTAGACATAAAAAAATAGAACCTATATCAAGAACATACCTTGGGAAAGATTTCCTATTCAATAAATGGTGCTGGAAGAACTGGATATCCACATGTAAAAGACTGAAACTGGACCCTCACCTTTCTCCACTCACAAAAATTGATTCAAGATGGATAAAAGACTTAAATTTAATGCATGAAATGATAAAAATCCTTAAAGAAAGCATAAGAAAAATACTGGAAGATATCAGCCTTGGGAAACAGTTTATGAAGAAGACTGCCCTGGCAATTGCAACAACAACAAAAATAAACAAATGGGATTTAATTAAACTGAAAAGCTTCTGTACAACTAAGGAGACAACAACCAAGGCAAATAAACAACGTACACAATGGAGAAGGATATTTGCATATTTTGAATCAGACAAAAGCTTGATAGCTAGGATCTATAGAGAACTCAAATCAATCCACATGAAAAAAACCCAACAATCCCATATGGGGAAGAGAAATGAACAGAACCTTCTCTAAAGAAGACAGATGAATGACTAGAAAACATATGAAAAAATGCTCTTCATCCCTAATTATTAGGGAAATGCAAATTAAAACCACCATGAGATACCATCTAACCCCAGCAATAATAGCCCATATCACAAAATCTCAAAACTGCAGATGCAGGCATGGATGTGGAGAGAAAGGAACACTTTAACACTGCTGGTGGGTCTGCAAACTAATACAACCTTTTGGAAGGAAGTATGGAGAAACATCTAAGAATTCAACCTAGACCTCCCATTTGATCCTGCAATTTCATTACTGGGCATCTATCCAGAAGGGAAAAAAACCTTTTATAATAAAGACACATGTACTAGACTGTTTATTGCAGCTCAATTACAATCACTAAAATGTGGAAACAGCCTAAATGCCCCTTGACTCAGGAATAGATTGGCAAGCTGTGGTATATGTATACCATGGAATACTATTCAGCCATTAAAAAAATGGAGATTTTGCAGCATTTGTATTAACCTGGATGGAGGTGGAACACATCATTCTTAGTGAAGCTTTTCAGGAGAAGCATGAATCCTAGGTATTCAACTTTGATATGAGGAAAATTAATGACAATTAATGACACGGTGGTGGGGAGAAAGGGGAGAGCAGACAGAGAAGGAGGGAGGGGGTGAGGGAAAAGCAAAGAAAAAAATAAGAAAAGAAAATAGTGCTACTTCTCACATAAATTGGATTTAATTTTGACTAAAGTACATTATTTGAACAATAATTCTTAATTCAATTTATTAATATGTTGTTTAGGATACAGGATACTGCATCCTCATTTAGAAGTGAAATATGTTTGTAATTTCCCTTTATAATAATATATTTATTTCAGTTTTAATATTAGGTATATCCACATGAACTAGAATGATTTGAAGTATTTCTTCTTTTTCTATTGTCTATAAGAATTGGCACGATCTTTTTGAAATTACCTTCTATTTTTATTTACAAATATTAGTTGTCTATTTTTTGAGACTTTGGAGAAAAAAAAAGAAGTTAACTACTGATTCCATACTGAACCTCAGAGTCAAAGCCTTCTATGAGAGACATACTTTTATCTGACAATGTGAATGTTACTTTTTTGCATTATTATTATTATTATTATTGCTCAATATTTCATTGCAGCAATCATCTGATTTCTTTTCCGAATGTATTTATCTTTGTTCGTTCTTCATAAGGTTTTTGTTTCTAGTCCTCATCTTAAACATTGTTATTGTTATTAAATTCTAAGCCTTTTTAATTTTTTGAAGGCAAAAAGTAGAAACCAAATAAGCACATGTATATACACAGAGAAAATTTTTTTAAAAATGGAAATACATTGCGGCATTAGGAAGGTTGAGAACTATTGCCCTATGTGGTGGGAGCTTTGTGGTACCACCTGATCCTACACCCTAGGCCAGTAGGGATTGGATCTGGGAAAAAGCCTGATCAGAGCAGGACTAATCAGACTCTCACTTCTGGGAGAGTTAATGGGTCAATTACCATCTGCAAAACCTCCTGGAACCTGGAAATGAAGAGACAGAGGAAGGCTGTCTGCTAAGAGACAGAAGGACACAGAGAAGAGAGAGACGCTTCACCAGTTATCAACGCCTTTCCGATAGCTGTGCTTGGGCCCTCCTGAGGCTCAGCCACAGTCCCGGTACTTAGGACATGTGTACCTTATAATAGGCTCCCCACTGTGGCTTCAGCTATCTGGGCAGGATTTCTATTACCTCCACTTAAGCATATTCATTAGTGTTGACTCAAATTCATCTGCCAATTTAATGGGAATACCTTTACTGGGAACATTACAGTGTGCCATGAATCACTGACAGCACAAGCAGAGAAGAACCAGGCCAGGCAGAGCTAATGACTCAGATATGATTATATTCCCATGGCCATGCCTATTTTTTCACAATATCCTTCACATCCAAATCTTTATCTCAGAACTCTTTTAAAATGGCATCAGCATGACAACAATGTTAATAATAACTGCTTGAAATTTGATACTCAAAACACTGTTTAGACATCTTTTCCCAAATCTGACCTAGAAAACGTTTATTTTCTTGTGGACACACACTTGCATTTTCGAGCTCCTGCCCTGCACAACCGCTTTTCCTTAGTTTTGATCTTGTTGCATGCTGCAGTTGTCCTCTGTAGCACCTATCGAACTGTAATAAAATAATTGTTTATAATCCATTTACTTCAAGTCTGTCTTTCCTGCTGGATGATAGATTTTATGTAGGCAGATTGAGTATGCAATACTCAATTGCTAAAGCAATAGCTGGCATAAAGGAGACTCTCAGGAAATATCTAATCAATTAATTAATCCCCTGTCCCTCTTTATCCCATTTTATAAGAGCTTAGCAGGACTAAGAGACGTGACCCTGTTCACATAGCTAGGACACAGCAAAGCCCTGTAGAAACCCAGCTCTTGCTAGCTCCTTTCACTGTGCTTTCACTGTCCCTCCAGAAATGTCCGTGTGTCTTCTTTAATTACTTGAAATTCTACTTTTTTAGTGGCCTGTAATATTTTAGCAGCCATTTAAGGATGACGAACTTAATAATTTTAGCAATATAAGCAGCATTGTAAAATACATTTTCTCCCCTCCAAGATAAAATTCCATTATATTATTGCCTAAAGATATAGGGTAAGAATTAGATCTGGTACAAACCACCTTTATTGTTTTGGTTGTCTTGAAACATCTTAAATCCTCTTTTAATGCAGAAATAGTTAAGCAGATATGA
>CAUYON010039716.1:0-25567 GCA_963573935.1 Arctocebus calabarensis | reverse complement strand
CAGTCTGGCGTTGCATATGAGCTCACAGTGGCTCATACCTGTAACCCTAGCATTCCGGGAGACTGAGGTTGGTGAATTGCTTGAGTTCAGGAATTTGAAGCTTGCCTGAGCAAGAATGAGACCCCGTCTCTACTAAAAATAGAGAAACTAGGCGGGCATGGTGGTGGGTGCCAATAGTCCCAGCTACTGGGAGGCTGACACAAGAGAATCACTAGACCCCAAGATTTTGAGGTAGTTGTGATCTGTAATGCCACAGCACTACCCTAGGTGATGGAGAGAGATTCTGTCTTAAAAAAAAAACACAAAAAACTGGCTCAGCGCCTGTGGCTCAACGGGCTAAGGCGCCAGCCACGTACACCTGAGCTGGCGGGTTCGAATCCAGCCTGGGCCTGCTAAACAATAATGATGGTTGCAACCAAAAAATGACCAGGCGTTGTGGTGGGCACCTGTAGTCCCAGCTACTTGGGAGGCGGAGGCAAGAGATTCGCTTGAGCCCAAGAATCGGAGGTTGCCATGAGCTGTGATGCCACAGCACTCTACCCCGTGTGACAGCTTGAGGCTCTGTCTCAAAAACAAAAAAAAGTTCAGGGGACTCAACTCATGTTTTATTCATCTTATCTGTGCTAGAATCAGACATTGCTTACAGAGTCATCTCTATCCATTTAAAAAATATTTATTATCACCCACTGTGTGCCAAGAATTGTATTGCCCTCCAGAAGACCCTTGTCTGGTGAGGAAGACCAACTTGTAACCAGCCACAACAAAACAGCCCAGGGAAGGAGCATCTAGCCAAGGAGAGGTCAGAGGAGGCACCCTGGAGAGTCAACAGCTGAGTGCAGTCTCAGGGATGAGGTGAGGCTGGGCAGGCAAAGCACCAGCAAAAGATGTTCCAGGCAGAGAAGGCAAGCCGGAGCAGGAGAGCAGGGCCCTGCCGGGAATTGCCTGTGAATGCCGAGAAGTCGATATACTTGCAAAGCACTTTGCCCAGCTCTGGGTACAGGGAAGTAGACGGCAGAGGCCCTGCCCTCAAGGAAAAGACAGGTGAACATTTAAATAAATAACAGTTTGCATTGTTATGTAATAAGACAGTTTGAATACAGTTCTGAGACGCTGCCCCACGATTTTAAGAATACTTTTCTTCCGTTCTTGGAGCACCTCAATCTCCCAGGACAAGTCCCACAACCCAAGGGCCCCTACTCAGTCATGGGGACAGTCGAAAAGTCAATGAGCCCCTTCCCACCTCTACTCCCCTACAGAGTGCTGTGTTCGCAGAGCCTCTGTTGAAACCTCAGAGCCTGGGGCAAGCTTGCCCAAGGAAGAAGGTGCTTCCAGACAGAGATGGGGGCTGTGGCCAGGGGGTGAGGGGTGCAGACGCCTGTTTTCCACAGGGTCACCCTCAGCGGGGATTGTTATGGGCCATAGTGACCTCTAATGCCTCAGCTTGCCCCCTAAACCTTTTTGGGTCCAGGGAACATAGACACGCTTGTGTGCATGTGTGTATACGTGTATGCACACACACAAGTCACCCTTCCGGGGCAGGGAACTAACTGCATACATTCTGGGAAGCAACATCTTTCCTTAACAACCCTGCCCTCCCAGCAAGGAAGTTCCTCGCTCTCACCAAGGCCGGCTCTGTCTCCCACCCCAGAATTAACGGCATCTCTTTGTGGGGAATAAGTGGTCAGCTGACTTCTCTCTGGCACATGAGTAACAAGCAAGTGGTTAGATAAATGCCACAGAGCCTGCTCGATAACTCCTTGATGCTGATTGTACTGGACACTGAAGGGATTGTCCATTCTGCACTACTTACCCGTTATAAAAGCTGCCTCTTTCTCCAATTTCTTCATGGCTCCTCAGAGAGCCACGAGGTTCTGAAACCACCTTGCCCTCCTGCCCACTATGGGGCAGTAAGTCCCTTCCTGGGTGTTTGTAGCTCTTCCTGGGGGCTTGCAACTGAGAAAGTCAGTTGGGCTGAGGATGGAAACAGTCAAATCCACCACTCAGGAGCAGGTGGCAGTTCTGTCATGAAGAAAAGGGCGACCAAGTAGAGACAAAAGGCAAATGAAGCTACAAGAATCAAAAGAAGCAAGGTCTGATTCCTATCACGTTTGACTTTCCTGTGGTTCTGGCAGTGAAACCCTCCCTCTGCTTAAGCTACTTCACCTGCTTTGTATAAATCTGTCCCTTGTAACTAGGATGACTATGTAATTTATTGTCCAAACCAAGTCCTTTTAAGGATGAAAGGTGCCTCTGGCTCAAGCGGCTAGGGCGCCAGCCACCTAAACCGCAGTTGGCGGGTTTGAATCCAGCCCGGACCTGCCAAACAACAATGACAACTACAACCAAAAAATACCTGGGCGTTGTGACAGGCACCTGTAGTCCCAGCTACTTGGGAGGGTGAAGCAAAAGATTTGCTACAGCCCCTAGGTGTGAGGTTGCTGTGAGTTGTGATGCTACAGCACTCTACTGAGGGACTCTGTCTCAAAAAAAAAAAAAAAAATGAAAGGGGTCACCATTAATAACTACCTAGGGACAACAGATGTAATCTGGGATAGTCCCAGACAAACCAAGACCTCTATGGACCCTGCTTATAAGCCACAAATACAACTATGGGGACAGTTAGACTGTCCAGTGTCGAGGGGCAGCAAGCAGTGCCCCGAGGATGGAGTAGATGTCTGATCGCATAGGTATGTGGCTGGCAGCTGCAGAATCCTGTGCCCTAACAGACTTTCCTCTCTCCTTGCTGCCTGGGCACACTTGCTAACTGCCCCCAGGAGGAAAACGCCCTGTTCCAGGCTGGTTCCAAAATTGCATCGGGAAATCGCACAGGACAGGGGAACCAAACTGTCTCCCGTCCTAGCTGTGGAGCTTAGTGAGGACCATGTCCTCTCCTGGAGCTCAACCTAAAGTAGAGAAGGAACCCGCTGAGTGACAGTGATATTGTCCCCACACGCTGCCTCCTGAGCTACATCCTCTCAGTGACTTTGAAAAGACCTTCCCCCAACCCACCCTAGGAGCATCACTCCTTATCTGAGCTGGGAAGGTGGAGTTCCTGGGGGTGGGGCAGTGCTCAGGCTCAGAGGGCAGGGAGGGCATTCTGTCTCCTGCTGAGGCCCGAGGGGAGGCTGTCCTAGTGAGCCAAGAGCCACCAGTAGAAGCTTGTTGATGTGGGGAAAGAGAGCCCACTCGTGGCCATGGGGTGCACAATCCAGTCGTGGGACCCCACATGGCACCATTTGAGGAATCACACAGGTCAGTTTTTTAGGACAGAGGAGAAGGAGACACCAGGGAAGATGTGCAGACGCTCTTGTAGAGCCAGGCAGTCTCCTCGACACTGTCCTTGTCAGAATCCCAGGAAATGCACACGGCGAGGGTGGGATGGCTGCATCCTCCAGGGTGACTTAGGGCGAGCTGTCAGGGACTAATTCAGGGGTAGCCCCAAAGGCTGCGTTCTCAGGTGTAAATCCATAAATTTCCCCAGCTTCTTTAAACACCCTAGACTCTTAGACTTCTGTCCTTTGCCCTGAACAAGGCTGGGAGGAAGGCGTGGCCAGTGGGGACTTTACCATGTGAAGGTCTATAGCTTTAAGTAGTGCTGAGGGTGGGAAGACATCTATAAAGCCAGCTTGGCACATTCCTAGTCCATTGGTTCATGCCAGAGGGCACACGCCTTTTCCTGATCCTGGAAATAACAAGAAAAGTTCTGGCAACTGGGCGAAGGTCCACAGCCTGTATGAACAACTCAGATGTGCTTGTCTGGGCCAGAAGATGATTGGTATAGAGGACAAGGACCTGTCATAAGGGACCTGTCTGGGGACTGACCTCTGTCCCTTTGCTTATTTTTCTTTAATGACTGGAATACATGTCTCCAAGTCCTCTGAACATGTCCCTGGTTCCAGGTGCTCCTGCCTCCATCAGGCTGAGTTTTCTAGAACACAATCTTCACTCAACCACCTTTAGCTCTAACACCTCAGTGGCATTTGGCTGCCCATCAACCACCTTTACAACTCTGGTGCTGTGTCCTTTAACATCCTGCCTGTGGAAACTGACCATATTTTCCAAAACGAAGCCTTGACTCCAGGAAGCCAATGTCTATACATCCAGACACCCATGCTGATTCCTGCCTCTACCACCTGGGACCCACCCCTACTCCTTTCAAACCTTGCCTATCTTTTAAGCCACACTCTTCCTTGAAGCCTTTCCTGATGACTTCAGGAAAAGTCATCTGACGTGCTTTCCTATGGCACTGGCCCTCAGCTGCTCTTCCCAGGGTCAGAGTACACAGGCCAGAAGCTATCTCTGAACAGTCACATCCACGCCCGCATCACGGGGCCTACAGTCCTAGCATACTCATAGTAGATGTTCAATACACTCTTGTTAATGGTTTGATTTCCACACTGAGTTGTATTGTCTTGGTTTCTCTTAGTGTTCTTGTATGCTAGTGGTTTCTCATATTCTCAAGTAGGAGGATCTCCACTTCATGAGAAAAGTGACATCCTAAGTATTGCTGAATTTAGAAGACACATGATGATAAAAGACCTTTACATGGCTGGGTGCAGTGGCTCATGCCTGTAATCCTAGCACTCTGGGAGGCTAAGGCAGGAGGATCACCTTGAGTTCAGGAGTTCAGGACCAGCCTGACCAAGAGTGAGACCCCATCTCTACTAAATATAGAAAAAAAATTAGCTGGGCATCATAGTGGGCACCTAAAGTCCCAGCTACATAGGAGGCTAAAGCAGGAGGATCACTTGAGTTCAGGAGTTCAGGACCAACCTGACCAAGAGTAAGACCCCATCTCTACTAAAAATAGAAAAAAAATTAGCTGGGCATTGTAGTGGGCACCTATAGTCCCAGCTACGTGGGAGGCTAAGGCAGCAGGAAGGCTTGACCTAGGAGTTTGAACTTGCAGGCAGCAGAGTAAGGTTCTGTCTCCAAAAAAGCCCTTCTATATAACTTATCTTTTATACATTCTCTCCAAAGACCACACACACTTGAGAAAGAGTAGTGCCTGTGTCACTGTGGGAGAGAAAGGGTGGATAGGGTTCCCACTGAGCACTGGGAACTCCTTGTTGAAATAGCATAGTAGAGACCTCATGGCTTCATGGCCCCATGTTGGGAACCAACAGGGCGGGCAGTGCAATGCAAGTACCTGTTCCAGGAACCTGCTACTCTCAAACCTTGATTGCATTTAAGATATTTCGTGAAACAAATAGATGCATGCAACAGAAAAGGAGAGGTTAGGAGGAATTTACATAATCATAACGATTATGTAATAATTATAATGATTAATAATATATTATTGAGCACTAGTTGCCCGGTGCTTTTGGCCACTTTACCTTTTGTGAGTTATTTACCCCTCACAGAACACTGTGAAGTATCATCATCATGTGGAACCTGAGTAGGGGTCATTGTGGAAATGGTCTACCTTTGGGGAGGAAACAGCAACGGCAGATAAGCAAAATGGGGTAGATGATCAATGCAACAGAATGTAATTCAGCCATAAAAAGGAAGGAAAGAATGATACAAGCTACAATATGAATCAACTTCAAAACATGCCGAGTAAAGAGAGCCCATCTCAAAAGCCCACATATTGTATGATTCCATTTATATGAAATGTCCCAAATAAGCGAAACCCTAGAAAGAGAAAGCACACCAGTGGTTTCCCGGGACTGGGGGAGGGGAAATGGGAAATGACTGCTTAATACATACCGGTTTCCATCTGGAAGGGCGAAAAGTTCTGGAACGTTTCAGATAATGCTGATGGCTACCAGCATTCTGCATATACTTAATGCCACTAAATTGTACGCTTAAAAAGTAGTAAATTTCAATGTTACGTATATTTTTCCACAATTTAAAACAAAAGGCAAAAATAGCAACAACAGCCCACATGGAAACAGGATCCCAGAGGCGGGGTGACTTGCAGACAGAAACCCTCTAGGAGCCTGAAAATATAGATGAAAATGCTTTGGAATTTCTTTTTTTTGAGACAGAGTCTCAAGCTATCACCCTGGATAGAGTGCTGTGGCATCACAGCTCACAGCAACCTCCAACTCCTGGGCTTAAGCGAGTCTCCTGCCTCTGCCTCCCAAGTAGCTGGGACCACAGGCGCCCGCCACAACGCCCGGCCATTTCTCAGTTGCAGCCGTCATTGTTTGGCGGGCCCGGGCTGGATTCAAACCCGCCAGCTCAGGTGTACGTGGCTGGCGCCTTAGCCTGTTGAGCCACAGGCGCCAAGCCAATGCTTTGGAATTTCTTCAGGAGCCTGGAGTGACAGCTCAAGGCGTGATCTCATGAGCTGGGGCCGTCCTCTGGCCTGCTTGGGCATTGATAGAAAGGACGTGTAATTTTGTAATTACATTCACAGCACAAGTTGTGATAAAGGAAGCCTGCTTACTCTGGGCCTGGCCATGGGAACGGACTAAAGGACTAGAGACTCTTTAGGGGCCAGTCACCTCTCCTGGCCACTGGAAAATGTAGCCATCCCATCCCCTCCCCTTGTGAGACAGACCCTGGGAGAAGCCCCCCTGCAGTTCATCTGGCCCCAAAGGATGCCACATGCACCACGTGCTTTTCTTCTCAGCAGCAACAGAGCAGATGTCATTCCTGGGCGGTCCTGACTTTCTTGCCACAAAAAACAGTGATTATGCCTGAGAAATTAGTTCCCCCTTTCTAAAGAGCTTCTAAGAGTTGTGGTTGGGAAGTGCTGTTTCCTGGGGACAGGAGGGGAGGAGAAGCCTGGTTCTCAGGAGTCAGATGGTGCAGCTCGACCTCTGGCCTGTGCATGGCCTGCTCTCCACCTACCACAATAAGCCCAGTGGCTAGAAAGAGTGTGTGCGCTCATCGCTGCCTCCTTACAATGCAGGCAAGTGGCTACTACATGCATTCCACCCTCTTTCTTCAGCAAGGGAGCTTTTATTTTTATTTTATTATTATTATTGTTTTGTTATTAGAGTCAAGTCTCTTTGGGAAAAAAATATACATACAGTTCAATCTGTTTCTTTTGCATGTTTAAAAAGAGATGCTTTATTTGGTTCAGAAACGTGGCGACAGCTGGAGAAGTTATTCCCAAAGCAAAGAACAAAGGCTTGCAATTATTTAAAACATGGGATGGGAAAAGAGAAAGAGGGAAAGGAAGAGGGCTCTGCAAACAGCAGAGAGAGAAACCTGTGGCTAGAGGGCTGGGTCAGAGCAAACTCTTCAGCTCTTTCCTCAGATGTTGGGGTTCTTCCTTTGCACACGTGTTCAGTGGCCCTCTCCTCCCTCACCAGCTTTGTCTGGGCCCACATTTCCCCCAAACATACTTTCTATCATCCAGCACTATCACCACTGCTCACTGCCTCAATCCTAACCTTGCATCTCCAAGGTCCCACCGCAGGTAGGGTCCAATCCCTGCTCTCACTGAGTCTCAACGAGCTGAGACAGGTGCTAATTCCTTGGCTTCCCCTTCTGAGCCCTCACCACCAGAATTCACTATGGCCTCTGGGGATAAAGGTATAACTCAGAGCAGCAGGGAGGCTTTCCCATACTGTTATTCCATGAGGGTAATGTTTTGAGATAGAGAGGGTCTTCATCATATCCTGAACTTACAAGTGGCCAACTGAACCACTGAAATGATGTGTTGTTGAAAATCAGAGAGGGAGCACCCTAAGAGTGAGACCTTGTCTCTATTAAAAATAGAAAAACTAGCCAGATGTTGTGGCAGGCGTCTGTAGTCCCAGCTACTTGGGAGGCTGAGGCAAGAGGAACGCTTGAGCTCAAGAGTTTGAGGTTGCTGTGAACTATGATGACACCAGGGGACTCTATCAGTGGTGACAAAGTGAGACTCGGTCTCAGAAAAAAAAAAAAACAATTGGGAAGTGAGACCCTCTCAGTGGTGACTCCTCCTGAGGTTGAGTCAGTAATGTGGAGAAGTTTGTACAGCCACACAAGCTGTGGGTTTTCTCCAAAGTGCCCAGGGATTGACCACAGCACTTTTTCCAAAGAGGCTTGCCTGCCCTCAGAATGTTCTGGGTCCACATTCATGCTCAGGCCCCTGTTCATTCCTCACCTATCTACGTTGCAGATTACACCTTCAGCCTGGAACTAGCTCTCAAGACAACTCAGCTCACCTCTGGGAACTTTTCTTCCTTCTCACACTGGAAAACTGGAGAAATTGCTAAGCTAGCTCAGGAGATGCTACCCACGAAACACTCTCCAAGATTAACTCAAACAATTTCAGATTTCTTTGTCAGCTTAAAAAAAAAATGGCTTTAAATCTATAGAAGCAGAAAGTAGATTAGTGATTTCCCAGGGCTGGGAGGAAAAGGGGGCTGGGAGTGACTTGCTAATGGGTATATGGGTTTTTTGGGGGGATGATGAAAATATTCTAAAATTGTGGTAATGGTTGCACAGCTCTGTGAATATGCTAAAAATTATTGAATTATACACTTGAAATAGGTGAATGTTATATGCTTGGGAATTAAATCTCAGTAATGTTATTTATTTTTTAAAAAGCCTTATCTTTCCCTCCAAAACAATTCACTATTAACAGTCTCCCCAAGACAGACTTACAGACAGCTTTACCCACCATTATCCTCACTCCATCTCTCTCTACTTAGCATTCAAGGACCAGGTCAAAGCTAGCCCTCTGTTCTTAATTACACATTGATTTTGTCCTACCTCTGTGATGTCACTTATATCTAGTAATGTGTTAGTACATGCTTAACAACCAGCCCTAAGGGGCTAAAAAAAAACCCCTAGTTTGTAACATTTGCCAATTTCCAAGATCTAAATACTCTCCCAACAGCCAATGTCAAGCTGCTGACCCGAGGGCCCTGAACACAGAGTTGGGGAGGGGGAAAGCCAGCAGGGCACCTTCATGTAGTTTATTTAGCATTTCACCAGGTAGACATAAAGGACCTCAAGACCATGGCTAATAGAAAACATCAGAGAATAATTAGGAAGTGATGAGTTTTGCATATTACTTTTGTCTTTAATATAATCTATTTAACTGTAAATTTATATAATTTAATTCTAAAAATGGCTATATTTAATAACCAGCTCACAAACTTGCCACACATTTAATCATAGGCTCCTACAAGCTTAGATGAGCCAATTCCAGCACCCTACCTGTCTCATCCTGACCGTTGCTGTACACCTGTCCTCTTGCTGAAAAGACATCATTTTTGGAAGGCAGACTGGACACTCCTCAGGGACAGGGATGGAGCCCCTCTTGTTGATCGCGGAATAACTCAGGTGTCCCAAGATCGTAGACTCAGTACCTGTTTGTTGGATGAGAAAACAGGACCATCTTTGCAAGCACGGCAGCAGTTAGTGATGCTCAGCAAATAATAGGCTCCCATAAATTCTGACTGACTGGGCAACAGAAAATAATGGAATAAGACACTGGGTGCGGTGGCTCACACCTGTAATCTTAGCACTCTGAGAGGCCGAGGCAGGTGGACTGCTCGAGCTCAGTACTTCAGAGACCAGCCTGAGCAAGAGCAAGATCCCATCTCTAAAACTATCCGGGCCTTGTGGCAGGCACCTGTAGTCCCAGCTACTTGGAAGGCTGAGGCAAGAGAATCACTTGAGTCCAAGAGTTTGAGGTTGCTGTGAGTTGTGACTCCATAGCATTCTACCCAGTGCAACAAAGTGAGACTTTGTGTCTTAAATAAATAAATAAAACAATGGAATAAGAGAAAAGGTAATGTAAGTAGGGCTTTAGCTTATACAGCTTTATAAATTAAATAAAAGTTAAAAGTAGGCTCGGCGCCTGTGGCTCAACGAGCTAAGGCGCCAGCCACGTACACCTGAGCTGGCGGGTTCAAATCCAGCCCCCGGGCCTGCCAAACAACAATGACGGCTGCAACCAAAAAATGGCCAGGTGTTGTGGCGGGCACCTGTAGTCCCAGCTACTTGGGAGGCAGAGGCAGGAGACTCGCTTGAGCCCAGGAATTGGAGGTTGCTGTGAGCTGCAATGCCACGGCACTCTACCCAGGGTGACAGCTTGAGGCTCTGTCTCAAAAAAAAAAAAAAAAGATTCAACTCTAATCAATTTACTTCCTGGCTTTTCTTCTATGCACTATTCATGCATACAATTTCCTCTCCCGGTATGTTTCTCTTACATTATATCCTAACAACTTTCCCTGGTAATTACAATCTCTGCTCATCCATTATTGTCTAATAGCTAGCAATGGCACAGTGAGTGCAGCTAAGTCATAGTTTAGTTATCCATTCTCGAAAAGCTGGATATCTACATGTTTTCCAAATTGTTCCCTCCATTATAAGTGATGCTGAGATTCCCCTTTATACATAATTAAGTCTTTTCTTACATTTCTTTAGGAGAGAGTCTCAGATTCTCAGATCAAAGAGAATGGATGTTTTCAGGCCCTTGATAAAAATGACAAAGGGTTATGCCAATTTACACATCTGTCAACAACTACCACATCACTCCATGGAGCTCTTTTCAAAGACCCTGAAGAAAAGAAAATTTGACTTCCTAGAATGCCTACACAACTCAACTGGATTTATTTTTGTAAATTTTGGAAGTAAAGGAAGCCATGTGCTCATGCCCTGGAATCCTCTTAATGTAACTTGTAAGTTGCTCCTAACAGTAAATAACCCCTTCTGATGCCATATTTCCAACCAAATACTCCAAAAGCCTATGCTGTGTGATAACAAATCTATAAACAAGTCACCCAGAAGTGGAAGGGAAGTGTTATTGAACACCCTTCAGATGCATTTATTTAGGAATAACTTACAAAATTCCCCTTAAGAAACTAAAGCTAAGCGGTTATCTTGGAAAGGATGTGGATATGGATTGTTTTATTTTGTAAAGATGAAAGCAAAAATATTTTTCAATGCATAAGAAAACATACTAATTGGCTTGGCACCCATAGCACAGTGGTTACGGTGTCAGCCACATACACTGAGGCTGGCAGGTTCAAACCCAGCCCAGGCCAGCTAAACAACAATAACTGCAACCAAAAAATAGCTGGGCATTGTGGCGGGTGCCTGTAGTCCCAGCTACTTGGGAGGCTGAGGCAAGAGAAACGCTTAAGCCCAAGAGTTGGAGGTTGCTGGGAGCTGTGATACCACGGCACTCTACCGAGGGTGACATAATAAGACTCTGCCTCAAAAGAAGAAAAAAAAAATACTAATTATTATCAACCTTAAAAGTATCACCCCAATATTTATACATGGCAATTTGATGAGATCTACCCATCTAGTCCTCTTACTTACATTTTTCACTGTGAAATCTCTGATGGTCCATTCTGGAAGAACCATTTCTGATGTCATTGCCACGGTTATGTCTCCATATTCCTGAGCTTGCTTGGAGGGCCAGTATTCCTCACATTTGGTCTAGAATAAAATCGCATTTTTATAAAAAGATTCAGCTGGTGCCATCTGCCATCACTGAAGCCTCACGAAGGAGACCAGATATTGAAAACTGGCATCAGGGACTGAAGCCATCCCGTAGTTGGGTTCTGTTTAAATCTTAGAATTTTTTTTTCTTTTAATTTACAATTCCTGCCAACTCTTGTAAAATTTGGGAGCTTTCTCATAAAAATCCAGATTTCTATGCTTCTCTTTAAAAATCAGAATTCAGAAGATTTTTTAAACACCAGTCCTTTATTTCTTCATGAAAACTAACTCAGAGTTGGGCAGCAGCTGTCCCCTGACCTGGGACACGGTTCCCCTCTGGCTCCCTCTGCCCCGTGGAGCAGCCACTCCAGCACTGCTCACTGAACTAATTTTGGATTGACTTGTGCCCCAAGGAAACCAGAAGAAATGAGGGCCTTTCCCAACACTTTCAAATATGCACCAATTGTAATACAAACACACCAATAAAGAGTGTTCTCCATTAGTTACTTAACTACATCATTTTTGTTGGTCTAACAGACATTTATGAGAACATTCCCTGTATAAGGCCCTGGATTCAACAGTATTATAAACTTTATTTGCATTCATAAAATAAATGTTATCTCATTTCCATAACAGCTTATTCTCCTAATGCAAGAAGGGGACAAGGAACCCAACCCTCTGCATCACCAGCAACATGAAGATGGGCCTCATCGCTATTGATTTTCCCCTCCTCCTTCCCCACCCCCTAGCGAGGACTTCACATATACTGGGAGCTGGATAAACATCTGCCAGAACATGAAAAGAAATGATATCACCTGGGAACTGTCAGAAATGCAATTCTGGATTACAAACTGTGTGGGAAGAAATGCCCTCCAGGTGATTCTGATAGCTGTTAAAAGCTTGAGAACCAGGGGCCGAAGAAACCAACTCCTATCTCTCAAGTAACAAAGCTACATTAAAAAAATAAACTCGGGTGGTGCCTGGGCTCAAAGGAGTAGGGCGCTGGCCCCATGTACCGGAGGTGGCAGGTTCAAATCCAGCCCCAGCCCCCCCACCAAAAAAAAAAAAACTGCAAAAAATAAACAAATAAATAAACTCATGGAGGAACATTAGGTCCTATTCCTCCAGCACAGAATTTTTGAATTTAGCCTGTGGTTTTCAATTCTCGCATCCTTTTATGGAAGGAATTTTCTGGTGGGAAGAACTGTCCTCTCCAATGGGAGCAGCAGGGGGGTTTCAGGCCGCCCTGGGGGAGAGGTTGCAGAGACTTGTCTAGGGATAGGCCTGAGAATTTGCTGAAAGAAAGAGTTCCAGTGCTAAAAACCAAGTTTGAAAATCAGCTGAGTGATCGAATCTCTCATCTCACAGATGAAGCTGCTGGATGCTTAGAGACATAAAGGCCCTGTCCACATTCCCAGAGCGGTGGAGTGAGAAGCACCTTGCTCCAGGCCTGGGAGATTTTCCACAGCCCTAACCCACTCCTGCTACTTCCTAAATGCAGCAGCAGCAACTTAATAAACAGCGGACACTGATACTTGTCCACAAAGAAGGGTAATGACAAAATAGAATTTTTTTTAACTCTTCTCATAAGAGGGGGAAAAGTTTCAATAATAAAAATGCTAATGTTTGGGGGGGAGTGTTTTATTAAAGAGATAAACGGTTTTTGAGACACCCTTCCACCATAACAAAAATTAATTGTAAAATTTGTTAAAAATTTAAAAAGATACTTACCCTTCCCTGTTCAACACATTTGGTCAACATAATAATGGCATATACATTTTTCTCCCAAACCATACGCCAAAAATCTTTTAAAGTGTTGGGTAAAGGTCCTTGTGTGGCAATAAACTCTTTCTTAGAGTGGTAGCCCTAAAAATGGAAAACGACACACATTCAACCCCAAAGAAACAGAAAGCAATGCTCTGAAGATGCCCTCAGAACGATGAGCCCGTCCCCCACTTACAGGCATGTAGTTGGCATTGACGTAGTCATCGGTTGAATGAGTCTGGATGGAAAGTTTGACACGGGAAATCTCATCTAAGACATTAAAAGAAAGAAGGTCGTCAGTAGAAGCACATGTTTTGGTAACACTCTACCCAAGAAAGGGAGGGGGAAAAGTACACAACAGCAACACTAGGACTTGTGCCTTTGAAGATGCACAGCCTGGCATTTCACATAAATGACCACATTTAATCCTCACAGTCACATTATGTGTTTGTGGCACAAAGAAGTCAAGTGGTCACCAGAGCAGAGCCGGTGAGTGGCAGGGCCAGGGTTTGAATAACTGGCTAGCCTGACACAAGGGCCCAATCTCTCAACCACACCAGACATTGTCTCAGATAAAATGAACCTGTTACTGTTAGCATTTCTCAGGTGTCTACCATGAGCCAGGGTATGTGCTGAACAATTTTATTTACTCCTCAAAACCACCCGACAAGCTTTTATTGTTGTTTTATAGATGAGGAAATTGAGGGTTGTAGAGATTAACTGACTTCTTCACATCCTTCTATCTGAAAAATGGCAGTCAGAATTCAAACCCCCTGGAGCAGGGTGGAAAGGTTAACCTTGGTATTCACCCTGCTCCAGGGGGTTGTAATATAAATAGGTTGTTATAAAAAGACAGTATCAAATTTAAAAATAAATTGAATGGGCTCCATGCCCATAGCACAGTGGTTATGGCACCAGGCAGATACACTAAGGCTGGCGGTTTTGAACCCAGCCCAGGCCAGCTAAGCAATAATGGCAACTGCAACAAAAAATAGCCCAGTGTTGTGGAGGGCACCTGTAGTCCCAGCTACTTAGGAGGCTGAGGCAAGAGAATCACTTAAACCTACAAGTTTGAGGTTGCTGTGAGCTGTGACACTACAGCACTCTACTGAGAGTGACATAAGGAGAGTTAATCTCAAAAAAAAAATTAAAATTAAAAAAATAAAATAAATTGAATGTATAAAACAACTATGAATGGAAGGGTCCAAAACATAAAATTCTCCTGTTTTCTAGATACAATATCATCTCAAACATACATACACACAAAAGAACTTTCCCACCTCAAGAAATGAAACACTAGAATTCCAACTGTCAGCTCAGCACCCCATAGCACATTGGTTACAGCAACAGCCAGGTACACCCAGGTTGGCGGGTTCAAACCCAGCCCAGGCCAGCTAAACAACAATAACAACTGCAACAAAAAAAAAGGTGTTGTAGTGGGCGCCTATAGTCCCAGCTACTTCTAAGGCAGAGGCAAGAGAATCACTTAAGCCCAAGACATGGAGGTTGCTGTGAGCTGTCACACCATGGCACTCTACCAAGGGCAACATAGTAAGACTATGTCTCAAAAAGAAATAATAAAATGAATAAAAATTAAAAATATATATATAATTCCAAGTGTCAGGCTGAGTCATAAGTAGCACCATCTAAGTTTCCCTGTCTTGACTGTACTATTTCATCTTCCCCTGGACAAAAGAATAGAATAATGTCTAATCCAGTTACCAACATCTCAGTCTCAAGGCCTCCCAAAGAAAACAATAGCCAAACCCCAAATTCCCAACTCTCAGGATCTAAGACCCTCCACAAACATTCACAAGAACAGGCCCATACTTCAGAGTTAACCTTAGAAGGTGGGTGCTAAGGCGAGTCCCACCAGCCTAGAGGTAAGGACATTTCTCTTAGAACATCGGCCAATACCCCTTGTCAAGGACAGGGGAGAAAATTGTAGAAAAAGAACTCGGGAGCTGGAAGATGCTGCATTTAAACACACGTTAATGTTTTAGGAAAGAAAAACATGACATAAAGTACAAAAGACAGTGTCCTGATATAAAAATGACTCGCGAAGCCTATGGACAGCCAAACCAGAACATGAATGTGATCTATTTACACTTCTCTCTGTGCCCTAATTCCCACCCAAAAGAGAGACCTGTTATCCCTGTGGGTTAGATTGTAGACACAGTAAATTCTCAAAAACAGGAAAGACTCTAAATATCTTTCCCACGTAGCTATGAAATGCACTCAGTCCCTCAGAGGTGTGTCTGGACAAGCAGGCAGTGTGACTCCCTGCCATCCTCCCTTTGTCCCCTCTCATTCCAGAACTACGGAAACTGAAATAAAGGGAACATGAGACAAAAGGGTTAAGAGCACAGACTCTGGCCTTTTCCCTGAATGAGGCAGGAAAGCCCAGTTTTGTCATTACTACCTGGGTGACCTTGGAAAAGTCACCTGTGCACTCTGTGAGCCATTTCATTATCTGCATTTTTCTTATCTATCATCTACTTTGTAAAGTGGCTGTGAGAATTAAATTAAATGCAATGTACCTAAATAGAGCACTCGGCTCCCAGCAGGACGGCAGCGGCAGAGCCTTGCTAATATAACATCACTGGTTCCATCCCTCTCACCCACCCTGTTAGAGATGTGAGGGTCAGGGACAGAAGAAAGAGATAAAATATCTTACAGGGCAGAACATTATTGTAGCGATTCTTCCCTCTATTCTCAGCCATTTCAGCTGCATATTTAGGTTGATTAATTCCAACAAGCTTCAGATCCTGAAAACAAAATGACTTGTTTCATTATTTAGACTTAAATTATTATTCACACTGAGCACAAAGTGTGACAAAGCAAAGTAGGAATGCACAGGGATCATGGGTTTAATTGTGCCCGGAAAAGATGTGTTGGGCCAGGCACTGTGGCAAGCACCTGTAGTCCCAGCTAATTGGGGGAGTAGAGTAGGGGAGGATACTTTGAACCCAGGGTTGTTTGAATCCAGCCTGGGCAATGAGACATTGTCTCTTTAAAAAAATAAAAATAAAAATAGGGTGGTGCCTGTGGCTCAGTGAGTAGGATGCTGGCCCCATATACCCAGGGTGGCGAGTTCAAACCCAGCCCTGGCCAAACTGCAACAACAACAAAATAAAAAATAATAATAATAAAAAATAAAAATAAAGAAGTTGAATTTCTAAACCCCAGTACCTCAGTGGGATGTTATTTATAAATAATAGTCTTTGCAGATGTAATCAAGTTAAAACAAGGTCATTCCAACAAGTTAAAACAAGGTCATTCGAAAACAGAGTGAGCCCTTAATCTAACGTGACTGGTGTCCTTATAAGAGGTAAAGAAACAAAGGGGCACCCAAGGGGAGACGGCCACATGAAGATGAAGGCAGAGCTCATACTGCCCCAACAAGGAGGCCTGGAAGAGGCCAAGACGGATCCTCTCCCAGGAACGTAAGAGGGAGTATGGCCCTGCCAACAACGTGATTTGGGGCTTTGGGTCTCTAGAACTATCAGACAGTAAATTTCAGTTGTTTTCAGCCACTCTGAAAACAACCCTAGGAAACTAATAAAGAGGTTACAATAAAAGAAAAAGGGCAATCTTTGCCTCAAAGGAGCTTACAACCTGGAGGTGAAGTGTAGAGGGAAATAATACATGTTACCACAAGGCAGAATTAAAAGAATGTGGAATATAGATGAACAAGCAACATGACAGCAGGTGTAACAAGGCGATCGGAGGAGGTCGGGCACAGTGGCTCACACCTGTAATCCTAGCACTCTGGGAGGCCGAAAAGGGTGGATTGCTGAGCGTATAGTCTGGAGACTAGCCTGAGCAAGAGTGAGACCCTGTCTGTAAAAATATCCGGGCGTTGTGGCGGGTACCTGTAGTCCCAGCTACTTGGGAGGCAGAGGCAAGAGAATTGCTTAAGCCCAAGAGTTGGAGGTTACTATGAGCTATGACGCCACGGCACTCTACCAAGGGTGACAAAGTGAGACACTGTCTAAAAAAAAATTTTAAAGGCGGTCTGAGGACGCAGAATCGAAGTCCTCCTAATCATCCGAGAAAGCCCATAGAGACAGCAGCATGTGTGCTGGCTGAGTGGTGAGCAGAGTGAGACTCAGGCAGCATGGGTGTGCTCAGACATCCTGAGTGAGGCGAGGCCCTGGGCTGGCTGGGGGCAGAGCTCAGGGCTGCTGAGAGGCTGAACTGCCCCAGAAAGTCCTTCCACAGCAGCCAGCAGCTATCAAGTCCCAGACCCCTACCTGCCCCTCTGGCTTCTTTCTAGCTCATACAGTTTCCCAATTATTTGAGTTAACAGTTCCCTAACTTGAATTCCCAGTTTCCATATCAGTTTTCCAACTTTCAGGAAAAAAACATACATCCACATACCTCATATTCCTCTGCAAAGCCACAGTTGGAGTCGGCTTGCTGCTTCTTAAAGTAGGCCTCAAAATTCTCCACTCTAATTAACTTGGATCTATACAGACAAAGCATTTGGATTTTTTACATTCAATGAAGCTCACACTCAAAATAAATAAATACAAGCTATTTTAAAGTAAAGAAATTACTCACTTTTTAGGTCTTCATCACAGAAAGGAAAAGAAAAAAAAATAAGCAATTAGAATAACTCATTCATTCTCCAGAGATGATAGTTAATATCCTTCCCCCAAATAATCAACGATCTGGGGGGATGAGGGTCTGTGTAATATGATTTACAAATCAGGAAATCTGATTTCTAGATCCTGTTGTGTAAGACTGACTTTATGATAAGTAAGTTCTTCTCGCCTGCTAAATCTTGATAATCCATTTGATTATTTTAACCACAATATCTCAATGTATTGGTATAATAGAAGAACACAACAAAGACGCCAGCTTCAGGAGACTAACAAAACATAGGTTTCCTGCAGAAAACACAGCTAGCAAGAACTTCAAGATGATCGTGGCCAAATGTGTCAATCGGGAAAAATGACAAGTTCCACCAAAAATTCCCTAGATAGTCACTGAATAGCCTGGGGGATCATTATATGTCTTAAAATAAAGCTCATAACTCAGAGACTTACTTAATTTGAGAAAAGGACACTTCATTGTTCTTTGCATCTTTCCTGTTTGGAAGAAAAGAGACCCATTAGACAAAAAAGGTTCATTCTGCATTTCTCCCTTTCACGTATCTACAAAAAACCTTTTCTCCAGGCTTAGCTCACACACGATCCCAGATCCTGCTTGCTAACACTAAGTTCAATGTTCCAAGTAACAACTATATATAGCCAATTATAAATCTGTTGAGTTATTTTCTTTAATTTTATCCTCAAAGTATGAAAAAATCAAACTCAACTTTTCGGAAATTTCCTTACTAATATATATTGACAGAATTACCTTAGTGTAAAGCAAGCCCCATCATTTATACTGTTTTTGAGAAAGCTTTTCTGGGGAGTTAATGCAGTAAGTCAAAAGAGCATCAGAGCCCCCGCTGGCAAGCTGGTGAGGAACCTGCACTCTCCAGCACCACTGACTACACTCCGCATTGGTATTTAAAAAACATCTTTCTGGAAGGCAATCTGATAATGAGCACCAAAATTACATGCATCCCCCTGACCCAGCAGTTGCCCAGCTTGGAATTTAGCCTCACAAATAATCATGAATGTACCCAAAGATTTAGGTACATTCACACTAAGTAACTATAGCAAAAAAAAAAAAAAAACACAAAACAAAGAAACCTGAAAACTGAAAATATCCCAAAAATTGGTTAAATAAACGATGGCACTTCCATACAGTTGAACATTCTGCAGCCCCTCAAGATGACGATGAAATGAAGCTGTCCACAAGGTCTTAAGTGAAGAAGCGGACCAGACAGTAACATCCCAATGTGCATGCACTGGTGTGTGGGTTGTGTAATCACATCAGAATATTTTTGCCTTGGTGCTGCAATCATGGATTACCTCTTTATTTTTTTTCCTTCTTTTCTGGCTTTTTTACCATAAGCATGTATTACTTTTCTTTTTAACAAAAAACAATGAAGGTGTTTTACGCAGCCACTGCTCTCTGGTCCCCCACCCCACCACCCCGCGAAATTCAGAACCTAATATACAAGGTGGAGCGTGAGCCCTGCCCGTCAGCTCAACAGGGGAGGTGGCCACACACGGGACCATCACAGGCCATGTGCAGAACCCCTAACTGGAATGGAGATTTCCTGGCCGTCCGCGCCTGACAGCACAGGAAACCCAACTAACACACCCCACGAGGTCCAGCCAGAAGGTGCGCAGTGAAGCACGTGGACCAAGGTTCAAGTTCTACTTTCACACATCCTACATGCGGCTTCTGCATCCTTGGAAAGGGCTTCCCAAGACCTGCCCCACAGAGGCTCATGGACCAAATAATTCACAGAAAGCACAGATCCAGCACATGGTGAGCCCTGAGAGCAGGGCTGCTATTTTTACCAGTTGACAACTTCACAGAGTAGTGGTACAGATAAAATAGGAATGACAGCCTACAAGGTACGTACACCGTGTGAAGTTTCTCAGTTTCACAAGTTAGGCACAATTATCATCCCCACATCATAGGTGAGGCCATAAAGGCTAAGCTTCCTAACAGCTAGTCAATGATGGAGGCTGTGTTCAAACTTAGCTAACTCTAAAAGGAAGTCTCTTAATGCTAAACTATGAAAATGGTTTTGGAATGAGAATGCACCCTTGACAGTAGCACTGAACACTGCGGCGGGACGTGATGGCTGCGATGATCACTTTAAAATCACCCCACCGGAAGTACAGGTGGAAACCTTATTGTTTAGATGCAAACGCTGTAGGTGATGAGAACGTGGCACCCACTATACTGTACCTTTCCATTTTGTGGAAGTTTGAAATTTTCTATAATAAAAGCTTTCTTAATAAATAGTGAAGTATTATTATTAACTTAAGAAGTATCACCTTTTCTTTCTCCAGAAGATGAAGCCTCCCACAGCCACGATAACCAGGGCACCAAAGATACATCCAAAGACGGCACCACAGATGACACCTGAGACGAGTCCAAATGAGAGCGGTTGCAGGAGACGCTCACGTGGGCCACCGGGCTGCAGTGTCTGCAGCCAGGCCTCACACCAAAGGACCTGGGGCGTGGGGCGAGGTGCGCACACACACACACACACACACACACAAAAGTTAAATAGCTTTGCACTATTTAAAACCACAGTAAGTTTAGGTCTATCTAGTTTTGCACCTAAAACTCAGAAGCTGGTTTCTACCAGTCCACCACCAACTGCATGATCTTGAAAAGGTCACTATTCCTCTCCAAGTCTGTCTCCTCAAGTATAAATTTAGGGAGCTGGGCTAGGCCACTTAAATCCTTACCTCCTCTGGCTTTCTGAGACCAGCATCCATGTAGAGATGAGCTGAAGCACCCTCAACACCCCACTCAGGCAACATGAACTCCCTGGTTTATTGGGGAAGGGTGTGGGTCTCCCTAAACTTTACTTCTGGGGCAGGAATTTCTTCCTACACCCAACAAGGTATAAAAGGCACACAGACTAACAAACCAGTTGGTCCATTTGCTCTGGCCTGGAGACAGGTCCCCGAGGCCCCTCTATCACTGACGTCCGTGTGACAAAGGGCAGGAGCAAGGGATCTAAGACCAAAATTTCCGCCCCTAAAGCTACTGTGTGACCCTGGGCAAATTACCCTCTCTGGGTCTTAACAGGCTTATTTCTGAAAGGGACCTAGACAAATTCTGTGGCTCCTCTGATGCTAATACTCTGGGATTCCGTGCACTATGTCACAGTGTGTGCCTAGAACATAGAAGTTACCACGCTGAGATAAACACGATGACTAATGTTTGCAGATTGCAAGACAAGTGGCACTTAGACCAGGAGAGTGTGGCTGGGCTGGGGGACCTCAGAGGAAGCCGAGTGAGCCCGACAGCCCAGTGACATCTCAAGTTCTGAGAGGGAGACCTGGCCATGCCCACCGCCCAGGGGCCTGAGGGAGACAAGCAGACAGATGGCTTTCTCTGGACACTGGGAGCAAAAGCCCACTGATTGGTTGTTTTCCCGCTACCTGGATCCTGGGGCAAGAAAACAGCATCTGAGAAGCGACTGAAGGACACGTAGCTGGTAGCCCCATCAATGAGCCCGTGGTTTTGAGGGAGAAAGGTAATGTTGGTGAAGCCAGCCACACAAACCCTGCAGATGACAAAGCAAAAGAGGCAGCTGAGACGTCTGACGCCCCAGACGCACAGAGCTTTGCACTCACGAGACTTAGCCCCCCAAGAACGAGGATGGGGAGACGTTACCGGTAGGAGCCCAGAGGTTCCAGCTTCCCGTTGTAATAGCCAAACGTGTTCGACTCATTCCCAACATCAATTTCGTATTTCAAGACTTCAGAGGAGCCCTGAGAACGTCCCTTTTCTTCTGTTACTATGAGGTATGTCACGTAAGTGTGTGAGGTCCCCTTTTTGAAATCTGCATACGTACACTGCAAGTCATTCGTGGAAGGCCGATCAGCTAAAGCACAGAGAAGGAAAATCAGAAGACAGTGCTGGCTGAGAAAAGCTGAAATCTCTCCATATCTAGATAATGACAGGACGCTGGGTGATGACATCAGGGACCGTCTCTCAAGGATCACTCTATGCCTATTTTAAGTGCTTTACCTACATTAACTCATTTCATCCCCACAAATCTCATCACCTGAGTGTACGTGTATTATCCCCATTTCACAGATGAGAAAATGAAGGCACAGAAAGCTAACAGAACCTGGCCCAAGGTCACACTGCCTACGAGGTGGCGTTGGATTTCCAACCCAGAGTGTCTGGCTCAGAGCCCGTGGTCTCAGCCATCACAGGCTGGCACCGGTCGGTCTGGCTGCTGTGCGACACTGTCTCCCTCTGCGAGACTTGTTGAAAACCATCACAGCAAAATGACAAGGAGCTTGAAACACACCCATAATAAAACGAGAGAAAAAGGGATCTCAACCTCACTTTTTGAAACTTTCCTGCAGGTTATCATCCAAGCCTATTTCTACCCTCCAGAATCCGCAGTCCCTGACAGTGTGTTTGGTCTCTACCTTCCCACGCGAGACAAGAACGACACCAGAGGAGGGGAGACTGGCGGGGGGAGAGGGGGTGCTGCATTACTCAACCTATTTAAAGAATCGCATTTTAAATCTAGGCCTTATGCAAAGCACTCACACATAAGACACTCTCAAATTATTCCCTTCCTACCACCATGGAGTATAACAAAGCCCTTTAAGGGAAAGCAGCTTTTAATCCACCTCCTTGCTCAGCTACTGAAATGCTTTGTATAAGTTCCTGGTAACAAACGCAAATCTTTTTCTGTTTTTTGTTGTCAGAAAGTCATCCCCTGAGTATGATGGGTGTCTGTGTCTGTGTGTGTGAAAGTAAGTTTGTTAAGACTAATATTCTGCCACCTGAAAGGCCATATGATGTAAAGAAAAGGAAAACCTAGATCATGGGCCAGCAAGTTATGGGCTGTGGGCCAAATTCAGCACCACCTGTCGTGGTAAATACCAAATGGGAACGGCCCTGCTCATTCTTTATCTTTTACAACTTCATCCACACTGGCAGAGTTCAACTGTGGGACAGAGGCTATGGAGCCTGCAAAAATTAAAATATTTGCTATCTGGCCGTGCAAAGAAAATGTATCAACCATCAGGCTAATCGCTCTGAGTGCAAAGCACAGGCTGTAGCTTGCAGGGAGGGAAACATTTAAATTGTTAATGTGCCTCAGTGGGCACAGAAACAGCTCCAGTCATAGCATTACTGACGGACTGCTGAACCCACAGAGGACCCTCCTTACCTTCCCCAGTGGTGAGAATAACAGCGTAGGCTTTGATGGGTCCGTGGCTGGCTTCAAATCCACTGAAACGGACCTTTATTGAATTGTGACTGATGGTTGTAATATTAGGGGATCCATCTGGAGCAGGGGGTTCTGAAATAAAACAAGCATGGTCACTCAATATCTAAAATCAAAGAAGGAACAAAATGAATAGGTAGAGACATGCTTTGGTACCCTCCCCAAGATCTGCCCCTGCTTTGGAAGCCGCGTGCTGGTCCCAGAAGCAAGAAGCAGTGAAGGAAACTGGGGATGTGCAGAGACATGGACCCCGGGAAGCCGCCAAGCTTGCAGTGACCCTTTCGGTGTATTCGGCCACATCCCCAGGGGGATGTCCAGTAACCTTGTTTGATTTTGTTGTTGCTGTTGTTGTTTCTAACGCTATATGCTTTTAAGTAGATTTGTTGAAGTATAACTAGAATTCTACAAAGGAGGGAAAAGACTCATACAATGAAAACTCCAAGATGCTGATGAAAGAAATTAAGGAAGACACAAATAAATGGGGAGAGATCCCAGTTCATGGACTGGAAGACTTAGTATAATTTAAATGTGCATACTGCTCAAAGAGATCTGCAGACTCAATGTTCCCCACACCAAAGTCCCATGGAATTGTGCAGTGCATGACCTGAGCCGCTTTATATGGCAGGTCTAAAGTAGTCTTTAGCTCATACTACCTTCAACAGCTACAAACTAGATATCAAAGACTTTTTTTTTTTTTTTTTTTAAGAGACATGGTCTTACTATGTTGCCCTTGGTAGAATGCAGTGGCATCACTGCTCACAGCCACCTCCAGCTCTTGGACTTAGGTGATTCTCTTGTCTCAGCCTCCCGAGTAGCTGGGACTACAGGTGCCCGCCACAACGCACAGCTATTTTTTTGTTGCAGTTTGGCTGGGGTCGGGTTCAAACCTACTACCCTCAGTATATGGGGCCACAAACGCTGCCCATAGATGTCAAAGATTTTGTACAAAAGAATATAAAACTCTGTGGCATTTGTTCACAGAATAGAAAAAAACAATCCTAAAATTAATATGGCACCACGAAAGCCCCAGAACAGCCAAAGTGACCTTGAGGAAAAACAAAGCTAGAGACTTCACACTTCCTTATTTTGAAATATACTACAAAGCCATGGTAATTAAAGCAGTAGAGCATGCAGCGGCGCTTGTGGCTCATGGAGTAGGGCACCGGCCCCATATACCAAAGGTGGCTGGTTCAAACCCAGCCTCGGCCAAACTGCAAAAAACCAAAAAAAAAAAGTAGTAGAGCATGGACATAAAGGCAGACATAGGCCTTCAGCACAGAATACAGAGCCCAGAATTAAGCCCATATATACAGTCAGCTGATCTTTGACAAGGGCACCAAAAATACACAGTGGGGAAAAGACAGTTGAAAAAAAATTGGACATCTATATGCAAAAGAAGGATATTGGATCCCTATCTGACACACAAACGTGAACGCTGGATGGGTTCAAGATTTAAACATATGACCTATGATAAATGGTGGGATCACACTTATGGTGCATCTTAGAAGGGACAGGTGAAACCTACTAAATGCAGAACACAAATGTTTTCACATAATAAAAGGAAAATCTCATGAAGGTTATGTCAAACAGTTGGATGAAAATATTTCAGATTGTATATGAAGCCCGCACACTGTACCCCATGATTGCACTAATGTACACAGCTATGATTTACTAAGTAAATAAATAAATAAACATATGACCTAAAACCGTAAAAATGCCTAAAAGAAAAATTGTCTTAAATAGGGAAAAGGCTTCCTGACATTAGTTTTCACAATGGTTTCTCAGATACGACAGCAAAAGCACCACAACAAAAGCAAGAACAGATGAGCAGAATTACATGAAACTCAAAAGCTGCTGCAAGCAAAGGAAACAACAGAATGAAAAGCAGCATCCTTGTTAGGTGGCAATAATCTGCCTTTGTCATTTCCCCCAACCCCTCTGACTCAGAAATGGCCAGGCTCCTTATCCTGAGACCTGGTGGAAGGAGAATGAGAAAGACAGAGAGAGAGTGTGTGTGCGCGCGTGCACAAACTCTAAGGTGTGGACAGACCCTGGGGAGCTGTGCCCCACATGGACTTGGCACCAGGGTCTGCTTTTGGCTGAGAAAAAAGATGGAACCTGGACAGGAGAATCAAAGATGAGGTGGGGAGAGAACACTTTCTCCTGAGACCTGGCCACATCCTGCTGTGTGTCCTTCACACTACAGTCCCTGTTTTTGCTGGAGCAGGTCAAAAATGCAACCTCAAGAACCCCAACAGGGCTCGGCGCCTGTGGCTCAACGGGCTAAGGCGCCAGCCACGTACACCTGAGCTGGCGGGTTCGAATCCAGCATGGGCCCGCCAAACAACAATGACAGCTGCAACCAAAAAATTGCCGGGCGTCGTGGCGGGCGCCTGTAGTCCCAGTTACTTGGGAGGCAGTGGCAAGAAACTCGCTTGAGCCCAGGAATTGGAGTTTGCTGTGAGCTGTGTTGCCATAGCACTCTATCCAGTGTTACAGCTTATGGCTATGTCTTAAAAAAAAAAAAAAAGAACCCCAACAGACCTTCTTCCCCAAAACCAGAAAAGCCTACACAGGAATGCTCCATGGGTGACCTTCACAAATATG
>CAUYON010039715.1:0-10952 GCA_963573935.1 Arctocebus calabarensis | reverse complement strand
TGGGTGGCCTCGGCATAAGGATTGCTTGAGCCCCAGTGTTTTAGGTTACTGGGAGCTTGGCTTACAAAATGGCACTCTAGCCAGGGCAACATAATGACACTGTCTATACAAAAAAAAAAAAAAAAAAAAAAGGTAATACTCAACATTTATTGAGCATTTATTATGTGCTGAATGCTGTTTTAACTCTATTAAGGCACTTATTCCTCATGGCAGCTCCCTGAGGGTAGGCAATGACTGTGCCCATTTTACAGATGATAAGACTAAATCCCTATGAGTCTGCAGAGCTAACGGAGTCTGGGAGCAGTGGCCAGGGAGGCAATTTTTCCTTTATCGTGGGCTAACCTGAAATCCAAAGTGCAGTTTTCTACCCCACTGGCGGCAAGAAGACACATACTTGCAAAGAGGGTGGGCAGGAAGAAAAAGACCGACAACCAAACAGGGCGGCTTTCTCCTTGTGCTGTAGCAGCCCCAGCAAAGCACAAAGGCATCTCGGTAAATGACCCCATCGCATTTCTGTTCTACCACAGTGAACGTGGTAATAGAGTAAACCTTCCCACTTTCTCGTTTACTCTTTCCTTCCTCTTTGATCTTATTTATGTTGTGCTGGTGGAGTTACTAATTCAAAGACACCTGAACCAAGCCTCGTTACTGCGGGAGGCGTCCAGAGAAGCAGTTACCCGAGGACACCAATGCCATCTGTGCTGGAGGAACCGCCTCGACGGCACTGGGGGCTTCTCACCCACCAGTCATCGGGCTGTTTCCCAGCTCCAGCTCCAATCTGGAGACAGAGCCCGGCCTGTGGATGATTCCCGAGAAGGGGAAGGGTGTTTTTCCTCTTTCCTGTCCCCGGAAAACATATTGGACTACTTTGCGATCCAAACCCACTCAGCCTGACAAGGTGCTGGCGTGCCCGAGCTGGGACACGGGAGACGCAGAGGCGGGATTCCTGCAGCAAGGCCAGCCCGGGAGAGCCGGGGGCTCCTGTCTCGGGAGAACGTCCCAGTGCGGGGAAGTGGGAAAGACGGGATTCGCTCTCTAAAGTAGAAGCCTCATACAGACATAATGAATTTCAACCCACGAGAAGAGTCCGCAGTTTGGGGGCTGGGGGGGAGCCCAACACAGCACACGTCATGGTGAACTCTGGAGCCCAATCAGCAAAGGCCCTCTAGGCAGGGAGCCCACTCCCCAAATGAGGCTTCGCTGAGCAGTCGGCTCCTTTCCACCATCCCTTGCATTCTACCCAGGACCCCTCTTCTTGGATGCCACACGGTTCAGTGGTCTGTTGGCAGGCCTATGTCACATTGCTCTGTAGGCAAGAGGGTCTCCTCCCTGGGACCAAGAACTCCCAGAGGAGAAGGGACTGCCCCCGGAGAAGTCCAGTCTGATGAGCTTCAGTCCCATCTCCTTGTTGTCACCCCCACCCTCCCCTGACACTCACAGAGACTTTACCCCTCAGGGCTCTGGGTGCTGGAGAAATGGAAATGAACATGACAGGCACGGCCGTGCCCTTCTGGAGATTATGTTCTCCCCACTTACTCATGCAACACATTTGCTGAGCACTGTCTATGCACCAGGCATGGTACCAGGTGCTGGGGATGTTGAAGTGAACAAACAGAACAAAAATCCCTGCCCTGGTGCAGGTTGCATTCTAGAGAGACATTAAATCAGTCCTTAATGCAAATTAGTCATTATGAACGTGGAGCTGCCAGGATAGAGCAGGGCAGGACATGAGAAAAGCACAGGGCAGAAGAAATACAGCCTGGTCACCTGCTCCCGGGGGAACTGCCTTAACTGAGGCCTAATGGAAGAGGAGAACTGGCAGAAGGGACAGGGAAGGAGAGACTCCTGAGATGGAAGAAAGGCTAATTTGGAACTGAAAGACCAGTGTGGGAGCATAGGAAGAAAGCTGAAGGACAGGCAAGGCTCAATCTGTAGGGACTTGTGACTAAAGGTTCCGAGTTTTTATTCTCAAAGTTTTGGCTTCTGTGTACCACATTGGAAGAAGAGTTATCTTCAGAACTTACTACACAAATACTCATGAAACAAAAGATCCATGTATGATTTTCATGGTATCTGCCACCAGATAACCAAAATGTCCTTATATACGAGGTCTGACAATTAAGTTCGTGAGCTGGCCACTGTGTACTTACGTTAGCAGAGCTGTACAAACAGCTCAGTAAGGTTTTGTAACCCCCATGTATCAGTGTCTCACAGCTGTGTTCACATCAGCATAGGTAGTGGTGTCTTGCTGAGGGCCACTCGTTATTCCTGCATGTTTCTGTGTGTCATTGTGAGAATGTTGAAACTTGAATTAGAGCAACAAACATTTATAAATTTCTTGTTAAACCTGGCGAGAGTGGAAGTGAAATCAGAGACGTGTTAGTCCAAGTGTATGGGGATAATGTCACAAAGAAAACGGCAGTGTACAAATGGATTAAGCATTTTTCTAAGGAAAGAAAAAATGTCACTGATGAAGAGACATCGGCGAGACCAGTAATGAGCAGAACTGATGAAAACATTGCAAAAATTTGTTGAATTCTTCATTAATATTGTCAGCTAACGAAGAGCCAGCAGGCTGGATGACAGGCAAGGAGGGGGACTTCCAACCTCCACCAGAGGCTCCAACTGCCAAAAAGGCTGGACAACTGCTGAGGAGACACCTGTGCCTTGGTGTCTCCTTCAGTTTACACTTAAAAGACTAAATGTGGAACCCCCATCTCCAATGCCTAGGTCAATTTCTTGTGAATTTCCTAGGCCTCAGTTCCATGAATGGCCTGTATCCATTCATTGATACATTCATTCACCTTGCCCCTGGCGGAAGGAACTGTATTCATTCGTTTCCTGGCCAAGGAACCCATATACCTATATATACCCTGAGACTAAAGGCCTAAAGGAGGAGATGGGGAAAGACCGGGAGAGAAATGAAGAGAGATTCTCTCTCCCCACTAGAATTCTCTCCCTCTACCAGGAGCTTTAGTGTTTTCTGTATTGTTTTCTGTAAATAAATTCTGATACCACTAGGGGGTGGGGGGGAATAATGTAATGAAGAATAATAAAATACATGTTTAAAAAAAAAATTCCCCTGAGGAAACGTTTATTTTAGGGCAGAGTTATGCCCTGTATCCTTGGCTCAATTTCATGTAAAGCTGGACAAAGGAGAATGAGTGAAAAAAGTTTGGGTGAGTCATTGTCTTCAATTAAATTGCCATCTGAGTTTTTTTAGAAAGGTTAGTTGTATAATCTTGAGCAAGAAACTTGACTAGTTTCCTCTATCAGAAAATAATAATTCTGCCACACATTCTTGAGTGTTGACTCTGACAGGTGTGCACGTATATGAACTAATCTAATCGTTATGACATCCCTTAGGAATAGGAAGTACTATGTTTATCCCCATTTGAATTCTATCCATCCTTCGGTCTTATTCTTCCCACTCACTCCTGTCCTCTTGACTTTTCCCTCAATCCTCTCCTGGCTCCTAGACTGTTTTTATCACCACTCCTTTGAAAGCAGGAAGACTTAAGGAATGGGTGCTTCCTTCTCTGAAGGACCATAAACCAAGGCAAAAATATAACCTTTTTTTTTTTTTTTCCTCCTTTGTCATTAGTTGATCTGCCTTTGGCCTATCCTGGTGGCACCTTTTTAACCTCATTACCTCCACATTAAGATATTGCTCGGGAAGGACTCCTAATGAAGCAATTGCAAATGACTTAAATCTTGCTGGACTCCATTTGTTCACTCTACCTTTGTGGAAATATTGCCATTACCAAATACATACTATGTCATAAAATATTCAAATTTACTTGTTTTATTTAACATGAGCCATTCCAATAAATCGAATGGTTATCTTTTTAGAAAAGGAGCACAAATCACAAGAGATTTTCAATGATATATATCCTGTTACTAAAGGAAGCACATCAGAAGGTGATGCTACACATAGTTAGGTTTAATAAGTTTATATTTTAACTATTCACTCTTAAGAAAAGCTTTTTCTAAAGAGACCCTGAAGGTCTGTGCCTATACTGCCCCCTATGGGTTGTATCTACGCCATTTCAAATGAATTTAAGGCAGGCTGAATTGGATTCCATTAGAAAGTTTCATTCTAGTGTTAACTTGATGGTCTGCAAGGTAAAACAAAGTTTTCCTTGAGTCATGCAGATGACTGTTCCCTCTAAAAACAAGTCTATGCCTCCTGTCCCAAAATACAGCATTCAGCTCTATTTTTCATTTATTTATTAAACAAGTATTACTAACCAAATCATATGGCTTTTTTTATGTTCTTATAACTTTCTACTATCCTTGAAACACTTTTCAGAGCCTCTAGACTCAGTAGGCTCTTATTCCTCTTGGGCTATTCTGTATCTATTTCCTATTTTATCTGTTTTAAATTTTATTAAATTATAGCTGTGTACATGAATGCAATCATGGGGTACAATGTGCTGGTTTTATATACAATTTGAAATATTTTCATCAAACTGGTTAATATAGCCTTCGTGGCATTTTCTTAGTTATTGTGTTAGGACATTTATATTCTAGTTAGTAAATGTCACAGGTACCCTTGTAGGATGCACTGTAGGTGTGGTCCCACCGATTACCTTCCCTCCACCCATCCTCCCCCCTCCCCTCCCCTCTTCCCTTTCCCTATATTCTTGAGCTATAATTGGGTTATAGCTTTCATATGAAAGCTATAAATTGGTTTTATAGTACGGCTGAGTACATTTTTTTTTCCCTTATCTTTTTATCTTCCAACTCACTTAGCTTAGGAATCTCCTGGAAGATCTCTTGGCCCTCTTATGCTCCTTCTCTTATCAATAATGATTTAATCTCCTGTCTTCAATCTGTATGCAAATGGCCATTGTATCTACATTTTCACCACTTACAATCTCTCTTGATTTACAGCCCCATTTCCAATTCCTTTTCAAATCTTTGGTATGTATCTATACTTTGCTGTTCACTGAGGTCCCAAACACAGTATGTCCCCAAGTGAACCTTGTTTCAGTTTCTTGTCCTTATTTTGGTGTGTCAATGAGAATATGACTCAACAGGCATTGAGGCTTACATATCAGACATTCTTCTCTGTATTGATCTGGTGTTTAATAGATGAGACATAGCTAATCAACTCTTTCTTTATAAACATTTCTTCATTATGTCCCCTCAATTTTTATAAATGCCATCCCGGTTCAGGACCTCAGTACATGCCTTCTACACCACAGACATAGCTTTGTAGATGACACCATCACTTTTAGCTTCTGAAGCAGATTACATTTTCTTATTCAAAGCCTTAATGATACCATTTGCAAAACTTTCCTCATGTCTTTTGCCTATACAAGTCCACTCTCCTAAATTTCCTCAAGAATATCTATGATCTATTAACAATTTATATTTTAATGCTTATTCCACATTTACATATTTCATGTTTTGTTCAAATTAAGTCTCTTGTTCTCCATAAGTGCCAAGACATTTCCTATCTTTTATGCTTTCCTCAACCCAGAGCAACTTATTGGCCAATTTAATCCATATTTCATGGCCTAATTGGTACTTGGCAGATCCTAGATTAAAGTTCAGATTTGTTTAATTTCAAGAACAGTTTTTATACTAGGGTAATACTGAATATTGGCTACTGTGATTATTGTATACAGGGTTACTCACACATGCAATAATGTCCATCCATTACTCACACATGCAATAATATCCATCCATTCAGTCATTTAGTACTCATTTATCAGTCGCCTCCTATGTGCCAGGTACTATTATCAGATTAAGTGGTACATTAGTAAACAAGCGTACAAACCAAGTCCTGCCCTCAGGGAGGGTATCTTTTTTTCTTATAAAGTCTCACTACCCCCTGGGTAGAGTGCCGTAGCATCACAGCTCACAGCAACCTGGGCTTAGGCGATTCTCTTGCCTCTGCCTCCCAAGTAGCTGGGACTATAGGCGCCCACCACAAAGCCCAGCTACTTGTTGTTGTTGCAGTTGTTATTGTTATTTAGCAGGCCCAGGTCAAGTTCAAACCTGCCACCCTTGGTGTAGAAGGCTGCCACCATAACCACTGTGCTATGGGTGCCAATCCACGTGGAGGGTATTTAACTATTGAATGGGAGAGAGAGAAAATTTAAAAAACAAGTAACAGTATAAGTAAAATAGCATGTTAAATGGTATATAAGTGATATACTTAAGTAAAAAATTAGTAAAATAAAATGATAAAAAAATATAATGAAACGAGAGGGGAATGTGTAAAATATAATGGGAAAAAGTTAAAATTTTACTTAAGGTAATTGGAGAAGGACTCTGAAGTGCTAAGAAGGCAAATTTGGAGTAAGGACTGAATGAGGTATAGTATCTGGGTAAAGATTATTCCATGAAGACAAAACACGAGTATAGCGCCAAAGCCTGCCTTGTGAGGGCAGTTTGAATGTTCAAGAAAAGCTGCGAGGGGCCAGGTCCTAGGTGATGGTGTCTATGATATAAAAGAGTAGCAGATCACATAGGGCTTTGTAAGTAAAGGTTAGGACTGAGACTTTTATTCACTGGTAAGGTGGGAAGCTAACGGAGGAGTAATTTGAACTCACATTAGCTCATCAAAGTTGTTATGTGGAGAACAGCCTAAAAGAAGCAAGGATGGCAGCCAAGAGACCAGTTGAAACACTTCTCCAACAATCCAGGCAAGATGTAACAGCAGCTTGCGTCTGGATTACTTCGGTGAGCACCATGGATAGTACTTTATTTCTGGATATGTTTTGAAGGACAGTCTATAAAATTTACTAAGTGTTTGCTGTGTTATTTGAGAATATTTAATCGTTACAAAAGATAGCAGTTTTTAAATCCATCCTTTAAGAGTCACTAAGCATAGGGTATAAATAAGCTAGCAGCTCAAAGATATTAGTGAAACTTGTATGCTAAATTTAGCTAATTAGCAAGCAAATGTTTTGTGAGACAGAGGCAAAAGCCATGTGTTTTAAATATAGATACTAACTTAGTAACTTATTATACATGTGAAAAATAGATGGAATAGATGCTAAGATACACAAGATTGCTCTTTCCAGATAATGAGATGAAAAGAATACCTCATGAAATATTTCAATTCCCGACTGACAACTATATTATTCAGAAATTGGCCCCCCACTGATGACACTCAATATGTCATGGTTATGGCCTCCCATGTGCTCTACCTGAAAAGTACACACCCTTCAAGCTGTTTAGCAAATTAATAAGCTGTAGTGCTACAGTTTTAGGCCAGGCACACTTGCCTCTGCATCTCTCCAGTAGAGCAAGCCTATGTTTTAGCTTCAATACCTTCAGTCTATTGGACCTCTGTTTCAAGTCTTGCCTTTGATTTTGTGCACCACACCATCAGTGGGAAAGGCTGGTACTGCGAAACATAGTAACATCATACAACCCAAGATTTAAATAATATGGCCCTTCTAACTCGTCATTCATTATCCTGATTGTGTTACCCTCTCCATCCCCTCCTCCTTGCTGTATGTTTTAAACTCATTGAATAAATGGTACCAGTGTCTTAGCCAATCTGTGAGCATTTGTTTTTTACAATCTCTGGGATAGCCTACCTTGTAGCCGAATTGAAGCCACCATTGCATCAGAGTCAGGTCCCACCTGATACAGTAGATGTGACTTAATGAAAGAAACCAAGGGTTACTGTAAGAGTTTTGGCTTAAGTAACCGGCTGCATGCTGTTGCCACCACCCAAGATAAGAGACACTGTAGGAGGAGCAGGTTTGGATGTCAATATTGGGATCTCTCAGTTTTGAGCTCATTAATCTTGGGGTGCCCGTACAACAAGAATATATATAAAAGAGGAATTATAAAATCAGTTTAGGATCCAAAATTTAGAAGTCATCAGTAGTACTTAAAACCATTGGCTTAGATAAGATCGCCTGGAAAAAAGGTACACACAGCTATGTAACCTCTGTATTTGTATGCAAAAAGTAACAGGAACAGCCTAAAAAGGGTACCCAGAAAGAAAAGCAAAAGGAGGATAAGGTACTTTAAAATGTAGAGGAAGAAAGTGTTTCATGGATAATCTAGCAAAACTCAGTAGGGTAGGTATACTCCCTGGGAAATCCTGATATATAGCAGGATCTGCCTATGTTTTCTGTATGGAAATATTTCTGTGTATCTGTATTTTCTATTGGTGCTGTAACAATTACAAACCTCGTGGCTTAAAACCATAGAAATTTATTATCTAACGGTTGTGTAGGTCAGAGCCCCAATATAGGTGGATTTCATTGGGCTAAATAAAGGTATCTTCCTTTATTTTACCTTCTGGAGACTACCAGGGGAGGATCCATGTTCATGTTTTATTCCAGCTTCCAGAGGCTACCCACATTTATTGGTTCATGATCTCATTCTATCGTCAAAGCTAAAAGTGGCAAGTTGAGTCTCATATCACATAGCTCTGACCTACACTTTTACCTCCCTCTTCCACTTTCAGAAGCTTTTGATTACATTAGATGCACTTGGATGATTCAGGCAACTTTACCTTTTTAAGGTCAGCTAATTAGCAAGTTCAATTCCATCTGTATCCTTAACTCTTTACTGCCAGAAAATGTACAGTATCTACAGGATCTAGCGATAGGACATTGATGTATTTGGAGAGGGTATGTTTTTCTGCCTATCACTGTGGCATGCAAATCTGAGGCAAGCATCCATTATCTGTAAACTAACAATAAGTCTGCTATCATTTGTTCTCTCAGGTGTCACCAAGCAACAATGCGTGACCCTCCTTTTTCTTGTTGACAATACACAAACCTTGTTATAGAGGCTTTGTACATTATTTCTGTCATAAGAGTAATTCACAAGAAAAAAAAAGTACACACCTATATTTCTGTTCCCAGACCTTATTTTTCTTTGTTTACCTTGCACAGCTTAGGGCATAGATGCCCACATTCATTTAATACACACTTTGAACCCCAAATAATATGCTCTTCCCTCTACAGACACATCAAGAAAATAAGGTTTTGAAAAGTTACCCATAACTTGTTTATGTTCCCATAACTCTATAAGGATAAAAGCAAATTATACTACTTGCAAAGAGGGACCTCTCTTATTTAACTAAAATTTGCAGTTTTAAAAAGTCTTTCAAATATGCATTTAAACATTACAATAAATTGATGAAATGATTTCATTAGAGTCATATTTTAGGGGACATTTAAATGGAATACAAAATGTAAGGAGCTAGTAAATGGCAGAACTAGGATTTAAGCCAGGACTCCATGTACAGTTTTTATGTCTCACTATTTGAAATCCCTAGCCAGTGTAGCCAGAGGTTTGTCTAATTCTCACCAACACTGTGTGTTTCATCTTAGTCTTTTAATACATGTAAATACCAGATGCACGTGGCAAGAAAAATTCCTCCTCTCTTCCTCTCTTTGTGTGATAAGTGGTAGTTGAAAACCTCCTGAGTGTATACTTACCAATAGGGCAGGTAAGTAACTATTTGTGCATTTGTAAAATAAGAAATTGAGGTTTGAAAATACACATCCTGAACATAAAGTATGAGGAAGCGCTATAGAGAAGCATCCCCATATTAGAAAAGATCTGTAAAATGTCACAAAAGTAGTAATTAGGTCAATCAGTAAAATTGTCTCTTTTAGTAACACAGGGGAAAAACCAGAAAACCTATACTTATGGTCTCTTCAAAATAATTAAAATTGAATTTAAGAAATACAAAGTCCTCTTTTAAATATTAGGATGACGAATCTTCATAAAGGGTACGAATAGGTTGAGATGTTTGATAAAACTAGACACTTAAAATAGCATTCAAATATTTACAAAGCACCTGTCACACAAAGTCACTACCCTCGATGTTTGTCTCCATTTAGACACAATCGATGCCTCTCAAAGCTGGAGCTCCACTCCTAAAATGGTCCAGTTCTAAAGTTTCATGAACCTACTGACTAGTGATTTTCATACACTAGTATCTTCCTATAACCTCAAGTTCAATATAACTGAAATTGAACTCATCCTTGCCCATGGGTCCAGGAGTCTCGTCTGACATTTTTATCCAGCATTTCCCCATCCAGACATACGTGACTCCTTGTCCTTCAATTCCCTCATACCTAACTGGTTAATTCCTACCCATTGCCCCTTTGGACTGTTCCTGACACCTTTCCTTCCTGTCTATTAGCCTTGATTTTAAGAACTTCCCTGAACTGCTGAGCAAACCTTGTCACTCTTACCTATCGCTCTCCTCCCGTATGACACTCCCCCTTCCATTTGGATCCTGCTTTTAAAGTTTGCCTTTGAATCATGCTATTCATTCCGTTTGCTTCCTCGCCCTTCTCCTCCTCCCTCTGTCTCTCACACATACGTGTCAACCTGCACATCGTTTCACGTTCGCACAGGGTTTCTTTATCATAGCGACTCATGCGCTAAATGGCAAGTTTCAGGATTTGAATGATAGGTTGAAGGAAGTAGTCAAATCAAAAGTTCTATATGTCAGTTTTATTTGACTTATTTTTGCTATTGGATATACATGGGTAGGATTCAAAAATAAAGTTAAAATCTAGATAATAGAACTTAAATTTCCTTCCCACCTTCGCTGCTCCCTTCTGTAATGAGCATGTAGACAAATATTTGCAGTTCTTAGTGGGAAAAAACTGAGCTGTTTCTTATATACTTAAAAAACACTAGCATTTCTTTTCCTGAGACATTTTCATGTTTCCCAATTTTTATAAATTGAAACAGGATTTTTTTTCTTATCGATGTTCAGGAATAGTTTATGTTTATATATGAAATCACCCATTTGAGGTGACCCATAAGGAATCCAAATAATGTCCAGTTAGTGACTTCTGTTTTTTTTTTTTATTTTTTTATTTTTTTATAATTTTATTGAATCATAATTCTGTACATTGGTGCAATCATAGGGCATGATTCATATACATTCAGAAATGTTTTCATCGTACTGTTACAGATAGCCTTCATGGCATTTTCTTGAT